>JAIXHY010000034.1:630221-689378 GCA_020449905.1 Globodera pallida | reverse complement strand
AAGTTCCGAGCTTGATGCTAAGTGCGACTGTCAATAGGAATGAATTGAAAATCAATGGCCATCCCTCCCCCCCCCCACTGCCTCCTAATCGATCCGATAAATCTCCCCCCCCCCCTCCCCGCCCGCCACCCCCCCCCCCCGCCCCCCCCCCCGTTCCCCCTCCCCCTCCGCATACTGCATAATAAAACATGTTTCAAAAAGGGTGTATAAAATAAAGTAACTTAATTAAATAGAGGATAAACTTTTTTTTAATAAGTAAAAATAGGCAGATTGTGTTTTATTATTATTAATTTAGTATTAATTGTTCAAATAAAGGTAACATAGTTTAGAAAAATTCGTATTTTATGCATTTTTCTTAATGAATTTTAAGACCTTGGCGAAATAATGACAAAAAATTACAGATGCCTAAAAGGTGCCGGCCTGTTCGTCTCAAAATTGCAAAAGTTTTTAGGCCCAGATAATCTCGTTAAAACGACGAATTCGATACATTTAAAAATTGATATTAAGCTTATAATGCTTTTCAAGTTGAACGAAGTCAATATAAAAGCAGTCACAAATTTTCAACAGTTTAAAAATAAATTGCCATTAGCATGGCGCCCAGGGTGTTATGCTTAGAACGTATGTTTAAATTTGAACAAAGTAAATTTCAAAATCAGACAATAATTTTGTATTTAGTAATCTATGCTGAAAACCGCAAAAATTCGAATTGTATTGAATTTCTTTTGAGGAAAAATGGAGAATAGGCACTATCTTGAGATGCCTAAAATGGATCGTGACATATTTTAGACGTGAAAACCCAAAAGAAAATTTTCAAGGACCGTATAGCGCTTAACATATTTAAAAAGTGTTAAAGAACGTACATTTTTTTAAATGTAAAGGTTTAAAATTTCTTTAATTCAATTATGTGAAAAATGTAAAAAAAAGTTCAATGAAATGGCAATAAATTTAAAAGGGGCAAAAAGTAAAGTTTTAAAATTAAACTCAAAACTGATAATATCACAAGCGAAATGGCATTAAATAGTTAAGGATATTGGATTTAAATAGTCAAAGGGAAAATGTACTTAATTCAAATTAATTTGCCTTCTCAATAACATTTTATTAAAACTATTGTTTCTTTTTTCTTGTTTAAATCAATATTAATTGGTTTTTATTAGAATAATTAAAATTTTCAGACAAAAATGCTTAAGTAAAAAATTATTAATGCATAAAAACACCTGGAAAATGCATTAAGGCCTTAAAATTCACCAAATAAATTTATAAAATTGCTAAATATGCAAATTACTAAAATGCATTAAGGCCTTAAAATTCACCAAATAAATTTATAAAATTCCTAAATATGCAAATTACTGAGTTAATTAAAAAATGTTCAAAATTTATTATGTCACTTGTACAGAATTGACCGCCCATATCTTGGATCAATTCTGAGCAGAAAGGGCAATCGTTTTTTTTGTTCTGCGTACATTTGAAACGGATTCAAATTAACTATAAATTAATTGAGATAAAAATTTATAATACAATACCAAATATCATGGCATTGAAAAAACACATATTAATTATTAAGCAAATGGGAAAGCATGCCGAGGACGGGCAAGCCTTTGGGGAAGACGGGCAAGCCCTTTCCGCTTTTTTTTTTTTAAATTTTAATTTTAATTCAATTTTTTTTATTTAATTTGACAACTTTGCTCTTCTCTTAATATTTTACCAACACAAATGTTCTATGGGCTGCAAACTACTGAGAGGAGCATTAAATGACGGTTATCTCTCTCTTTGGGGAAGACGGGCAAGCCCTTTCCGCTTTTTTTTTTAAATTTTAATTTTAATTCAATTTTTTTTATTTAATTTGACAACTTTGCTCTTCTCTTAATATTTTACCAACACAAATGTTCTATGGGCTGCAAACTACTGAGAGGAGCATTAAATGACGGTTATCTCTCTCGTTACGCTCGCATCTCTACCACTTTCTCTCACTTTTTCACCCTATTTCGCCTTCAAAATTGATCATACTGTAACTTGATCAATTTTGGTCAGAAAAACTCAAACTTTTTTTTGTTTAGCTCAGTTTTTTAAGCTAAATTTAATTAAATATAAATTATTTTAAAAAACTTAAAATTTCAAAATTTAATTTTTTAAATTTTTGATCAAAAATGACAATTCTGTAACTTGATCAATTTTGGTCAGAAAAACTCAAACTTTTTTTTGTTTAGCTCAGTTTTTTAAGCTGAATTTTATTTTATAAATTTCATTTTAAAATAATTAAAATTTCAAAATTTAATTTTTTAAATTTTTGATCAAAATTGAAAATACCGTAACGTGATCAGTATTGATCAGAAACGGTCAATCTTTTTTTTGTTCGACTCTGCTTATGGAGCTGAGTCTTATTATATAAAAAATAACTGCCAAAAGCAAAATTCGAACTTTTCAGTTTTTGACCCCAGCCAAATGTATGTATAAATTCGTTAGACCCCCCATATCGCCTCTCAACCCGAACCAAACCGGGCAAGTCATATATCATTTTGAAGCCCAAACCCTGGCACACCTCCTCCCACAAAATCAGCCCATTCCCCATCCCAAAAATTTTCACCATAAAAGTTGGCGCAAAAAAAAATTAATTTTTCCAAATTTGATGACCCATTTCGACCTCAGGTCGAACTTTTACAGACCCGGTCAAGAAACATTTTTTGTAGTTTATTACCATCCCAACTTATAAATAACCAATCCCAACCCGATTCGAGCAAACCCCATTGTTTTTGTGAATTTCTCCCAAAACAGTCAAAAAAAAGTCCACTTTTTCGACTTTTTGTGGCACGCACAAGTCGAACACGGTTAGACCGACCCCCACACACCTTATACCATTCGAACGCAAATTTTGTCTAGTTGTGCTCTTTCTCCAAACCCACGCCACCAAAAGCATGCTTTAAACCATTTATGCCCCTTCAACTGCAGCTTGGTGCCCAAAAAGAGGCGCTGATTTTGGCGCCGTTAGACCGTTCGACCCTTTGTAGGTCGAAATTGAGAAAAAAAAACCTTGCGATTGTAAAAACCCTGTTACCTTACCACCATGCAAATTTTCAGCCAAATCGAACCACACATCTCCAAAATTATAGAGATTCCCCCGGCACCCAAAACAGAATTTCCTTATAGTAGTAACTAGACGCCTGCGGGGGGCTAAAGCATGGGGGGTAATTGAACTGTTCCTAGGGCTTTTGCTTTAAATTATTTTTTGTGATAATTTTTAATTTGTGTTTTTCTGGTGATGGGCAAGCCTTTTCTGAGGCTGTGCAAGCATTTTCGGGGGGTGGGCAAGCCTTTTCTTGGGTTGGGCAAGCCTTTTGGTCGGGCAAGCCTTAGTAGAGGTCGGACCAGCCCTTTTGCGAGACTTTACATTTTTTAATTGAATGTTATTTTATTTAACACTATTTGAAGTGAATTTGATTTTATTTAATTTCTGTTAATTTTTTCTACTCTTAACATTTCTCTAACACAATTGTTCTATGGGTTGCATACTACTGCAAAATGACAAAAGTGTGCGTTATCTCTCTCGTTACGCTCGCATCTCTACCCCTATCTCTCACTTTTCCCCACTATTTCGTCTTCAAAATTTAATAATTCATAACTTGATCAGTTTTGATCCGAACTAATCAAACTTTTTTTTGTTTAACTCAGTTTTTTAAGCTGAATTTAATTATATATAATTTATTTTAAAAAATTTAAAATTTCAAAATTTAATTTTTTAAATTTTTGTCAAAAATGACAATTCTGTAACTTGATGGATTTTGATCAAAACTGGTCAAACTTTTTTTGTTTAGTTTAGTTTTTTATTCTGAATTAAATTATATAAATTTTATTTTAAAAAACTTAAAATTTTAAAATTTATTTTTTTTGATTTTTAGTTTAAAAATGACAATTCTGTAACTTGATCAGTTTTGATCAAAACTCAACAAACTTTTTTTTGTTTAGTTTAGTTTTTTCTTCTGAATTTAATTTTATAAATTTTATTTTTAAAAACTTTAAATTTCAAAATTTAATTTTTTGAATTTTTGCTCAAAATTGTGCTGATCCTCAGATTTGGATTGACCCATAGATCAGGACAATTTTTTGAAATTTGAGTGTAATCAAACCCATGGTACGGATTGAACATGCTAAATCATTGCAAAAATGCAATTGAAATGCGTTTGTCCATCACATCTTCAACCATTTCTCGCACAAATTCCTTCCTTCTGTCGAAAACGATGTGAATGCTTCGTGCAAATTCATTGATACCCAATTGCTCTAATATTTTCTGAAATTTTGAATCAAAATTTTTAGAATATACAATCACTGGCAGTGATTGTACCCGAAAATGGTGCCGAATAAGCCAGCAAGAACACAATGAAAAGTCGATTAGTAAATGTTTGGCAGCCATTCGCTCCAATTGGAGACGTTCAATCGTGTCGCCGCTCAGCAGTTGTACATCAATGAGCACAACCTGGCGGAATGGGAAATTGTGTACCGGGGTTAAAAATCATTCGGAGTCAGGGTGAAAACTCGGGATCGGAACCCGGGAGTAAAAAATGACAAAATCGCGGTCAAAAAACAAAAAAAATTTCTAACTTTGAAATAAACTGGGATCATATAAACCAGGGATGGTCGGAATTCCGATTTTCGGAATTCCGACTTCCGAGTTCCGACATTTTTGGGCTCGGAATTCCGACTTCCGACTCCCGAAATTTTTTGAGAATGCGGAATTCCGAGTTCCGACTTCCGGAATTTTGAAGAAAAAATCGGAACTTTTCGGAAGTGTTACCCAAAGTTTTGCAAAACAAAACGACAATTTGTACCGATTTTGTTTTAGAAAACATAATGCCAAATCAAATTTTAAACTCCTTAATTTAATACCTTTGGCAAGAATTAACTTACCAATATCTGGCTGGTTCAGTGGTTTATCTCTGTCATAACTTATTCATCGGAGTTCTACTCCTAGTGATATTGATTTTTAGTCGAAAAACAAAAAACATCGCTCAAAAAAACTTATAAAATGGTGATTTTTTGCAATTTAAAGATATTTTCCTAATCATTCCCAAAAAGTAGAGTAGGCCGGGACCGGGAATTTTGGGAAAAATCGGGACCGGGATTGACCGGGACCGTGAAAGCCGGGATCGGGACCGGGATTCAAAAAACCGGGAATTTCCCGACCGGTCCCGGTCGGGATCCCGGTCCCGGCCTACTCTACCAAAAAGCTTCAAAAAATACCATCTTTAAAATTTCGGTTGCAAATGTTAACAAATCGGGTCAAAAATTCAAAATTTTCACGGCGGCGCCTATCGACACCGCCGACCCCCTCCCTCTCCCCCAGAAAACCTGTTTCAATTTCAGGAATTTTTGGACCTAAAATTAAAAAATGCTCGAAAACTTTTTTTCCCAATCAAACATGCCAATTTTTGAATTTGATTGTTAAATGTTTGATGTATTAGTGTTTTGCTTCGTAAATTGATTTATTCAAGTCAAGGCAAGCTACTTAAGAAAATTTTTAAAACTTCCGAGTTCCGACTTCCGAATTCCGAGCTCCGACATTTTTGGGCTCGGAATTCCGAGTTCCCACTTCCGAAAAATTTTTAAGCCTCGGAATTCCGACTTCCGAAAAATTCTTAAGCCTCGGAATTCCGACTTCCGAAAAATTTTAAGCCTCGGATTTCCGACTTCCGAAAAATTTTAAAGCCTCGGAATTCCGACTTCCGAGTTCCGAAATTTTTGAGGGCGTCGGCTCCCATCCCTGATATAAACCAAGAATTTCAGCCCCAAAAAGGACAATTCAGTCTTAATCCCGTGTTTCGGTCAACTCTAATGCTAACCACCAGGCACTATTACATCAATTTCAAAATGTTCAATAAGCTGGCGATATGCGATGTGTAGATGGCTTACGACGGAATTCCCACCCCGAAAAGGGATCATTGTAAATTCGATGGTGGTCAATGTGTCACTGCTGTCTAAAATAAAACAAAATGTTTTTAAATTGTTGTTTTTTATATAATTAACTAGTCGCCGCGCGGGCATGCCTGGTGTGTGAACGGGAACCCTGTCTCTAGCAGTTTAAGCGAAGATTCGAACAAAAAAAAGTTTGCTCGATTTGGACCAGAACTGGCGGAGTTATGCATTAATCACCGCCCTTATACACCGGGCAAACCCCCGTTCACGACGCGGGCTTCGCCCGCGTACCCCACCCTTCCCTACGCTCGCTTCGCTCGCTTAATGCGGGCTTCGCCCGCGTGCCCCTACCAAGCAGCTGCACATTCCGCTTCGATATGCTCAAATCGAAAACGTCCAAAAAACTCCAAAAAATCCACCCCTCAAAAGTTTGTTGCGATTTTGAAAAAAATTTTCTTTGGGGCGATTTAAATCGGCCAGGTTCAAAAGGTGCGCATTGAGCTCCTCTTTCGATTAAAAAAAAAGCAAGTCACTAAACGCATTTTAAGTCCGGCGGGAAACTTGATTTAAGATGGGCTGACCCATTTTTATTATATATATTGACCCTACCTATATGCGAAAATTGACCCTACCTATATGCGAAAATTAACATTTTTCTTTTCCACTTTTGGCAATAAAGTTTTTATATTTAGAATCAGAAAAAAATGCTGAGTTTAACAAAAAAAACTTTGAAAGGCTGGTGATAAAATTGCCAAAGTTATGGTTTGGACATTTTTGGTCAAAAAAGTCAAAAATTAAAATTTGTTTTATTTACATTTCGGCAATAATGATTATATATTTATAATGAAAAAGAAAAGTGGAGTCTAACAAAAAAAAGTTTGTCCAATTTGGACCAAAACTGATCAAGTTATGGATCGGAAAAATTCCCTTAAAACAACAAAAGGGTCCCCCCTTTGGTCGGGTAAACTAAAAACATTGTTTCCACCATAACTCAACATTGAGTGAAGATAGAAGAACGAAATCAAGTAATAAGTTGTAGAGCGTAAAATTAGCTATTTTACTAAACAGTTAGGTTGCGAAAAGCTTTTTACAAAAAAAAGTTATTGATTTTTTAATGAAAATATAAAAAAATCTTGAAAATAGACATAATCTTTTTTGCAAATAAACAAATCGAATTCGTATTAATTACTAAAAATACAGCGAATTTTTCTCTATTTATTAGAGCTTATTTGATGTGAATAGCACAAGTTTGATGAGGGTTATGAATTTTTAAAGGTTTATTCAAATTTGAGAGAGCATAATTTTGGCCAAATTTTGAAAAACTTTTATTTTTGAAAAATGTACCCAATTTGTTCGGAATAATGGGAAACAATATTGTAAGCAGTTATAACACCTTTCAGAAGGCTTCGCATTGTCATATTGAATAAAAAGTGAATTTATAGGTACTTTTGGGATGTTGGATTTTTTAATAACTCACATTTTCACTCCACAAAGACAAATATAATTTTGAAAGATGCAGAAAATTTTTTTATATTTATCAAAAATATTTGCCCATCCATATTCTTGCTTAAAAAGGGGGAGAAAAATGTTTTCAGTCGGGCGGATCTGAACCCCAGGGGGGTCCCCAAGGGGGCTAGCGCACATCCACGTCACCGCCGTTACCATTTGAGCCAAAAACCCTTCCTGCCGCCAAAACGCCACTCCAACTTGTTCAAGCAGTTCAGGGATGTGAAGCAGAGTTGTATCAAATTTTACGCGCTATCCAGCGCGTTTTATTTCATGCGGCTGCGCATAAAAGGAAGCGAGTTCCATCCCGGAGAGGGGCAAAGCCGTTTTTGGCACTTTGGCTGGGTCCAGCTCGGCTCATGGCATCGCGCCGAGCATGCTTGATGGCTCATTTGCTTATGCTCGTCAAGCTGCACATTCCGTTATCAAAACATGCGCCGCTACGGTGGATGTAGCGCATGCCATGAGCCAAAAAGTTAAAAAGTGCCATTGTGGTTGGGTTGGGGCAATTTGTGGCACGGGTGCCACAAAAGTGGGAGGAGGACAGGACCGGTGCCATCGGGTGCGCAACTCCTTGCACCGCGTAAACGTAACGATCGTCGCGTCGCTGGTGATGCACGCAAAAAAGTTGGGCGTGGTCAAAGGGCAAAAAGGTGCAAAAAAAGGGGGGGTGAAAATGTTCGCCGGGATTTTGCAAAAAAGTTTCTTTGGGGCGATTTGAATCGACGCGGTTCAAAAGTTGCTAAAAGAGGTGCTCTTTCTTTTAAAAAAAAAAGCAAGTCCCCACGTTGATGATGGTCGGTACTTCTTGTTGCTTTTAAGGACGTCCGCTCCGTCTTTTTTTTATAGATAGATATAAGTTATTTGTACGATTAATTCTTCGGCCTTTGAGCACGTCACGCCATTGACCACAACGGACCATTACCAATGGCACATTTTGACGAGGAAGGAATTGAGAATTATCGGCACAAATTGTGTTCAAGCGCCGGCAAACTCGCTTTAGACGACAAATGTCCTTGAAAATGGAATGGATAAATATTTTTGGGTAACAAACCAAAACTAACTTGTGAATAGTGTCCGGCAGAATCGAAAAAGCGGGATACGGGACCGGGGTTAGCCAAGGGATCCAAAGCGGGTTCTCAGGAAGAGATTCCAGTTAAAATCCCAGACCCGGGTTTGAATCTAGAGATCGGACGACCGACATTCTCGATCCAAACTAGATTGATAAAATTTTACCGAGATTTTGAGATTCGAGATGTTTAGACATTTACAAGGGATTTTTTAGTGATCTCGGCCGAATCTGGATCCGTATAAAGTTTTTGAGACTTTTTAGGTTCTTGATCGAAATCTTGATCAGCTTTCAAATCCAGGCTCAATTTGAAACCGAAATTTCTCGCTTTGCCGTCAATAAAATGCAAAAATAGGCTATAATATGTCCCTTTCTCCGCTTCTCACCTGAACATTAAGCTGCGCAAAAATTTGGTGGATGAGCAAATCGTTTGGAATTTCAAAAAGAGTTGGGCCTTTGGTTGACGACGTCGATTTAGGCGACCCGATGTTTTCGATTAGGGTTGTCACCCCGACCCCGTCCCCGACCCCGACCCCGCAAATTTAGGCCATTTTTCGGGGTTTTCCCCGACCCCGACCCCGACACTTCTAACCCCGAAAAACCCCGACCCCGAACCCCATCCCCGACTCGGGGTCGGGGTTAGCATACACCCCTAAAGATGGCATCATTGAGTGACAAAATTCATTTTTTCCGAGGGCTTGGCTGTGGTCTTGCATACTTTTTGACAAAAAATTTATTGAACTTTTACAAATTCATGATATAAAATTGGTGTCTTGGTGGTATGTCTGTCCGGCAGGTAAAGTGTTCGTTTGGGTTCGAACCCGTTTGAATGCAAGCACTTATTTACGTTTATTTGGCCTTATTTTGCCTAATAATGGAACTTTTTTAATAAATTTCCAAATATTTTTAAATAAAATGTGTGCAAAAGATGAATTTTTGAATAATTCATCACTAGGGATGGAATTTTTAGGTTTTTGCCTATTTTTTTAAGCACGAAAAACATGTTTTTAGCCGGAAATTTAGACGTTTTAACGAGGCTATTCATACCTAGGAAAACCTAATTTGGGGTTTCGCGTCTAAAATAGGCACTCGAGAGTATTTTAAGATTTTTTCGAGCCTATTTTTTTTGGCATTTTTGGCGACTTTTTTGAACTTTTGTGCCTATTTCAAGCTTTTTTTCGAAAATTTCTTAAGAAAAATGAAATAAAATTCGAATTTAGCTTGCCAAGATCACTTCAATTTTTTTTGTCAGGATTCTTCATCACGGAATACCAGAGACGTTGGTGTCAGATAACGGCACGCAGTTCACCAGCAACGAATTCGCCAAATTTACGGCAGCCAACGGCATCAACCATTTATTTTCGGCGCCATACAATCCAATGTCCAACGGACAAGTGGAACGGTTTGTGGACACGTTCAAACGCGCATGTAGGAAAATAAAAGGGGAGGGAGTGGCGAGTAAGGAAGTCATCGACACCTTCCTGGTCACGTACAGGACCACGCCAAACGATTCGCTCCCAAAATCGGTGTCCCCTGCCGAAATGTTGCTTGGACGAAACCCGCGCACCACATTGGACCTGTTGAAACCGCCACCTCCACAACCGTTGGAACGGGACGCGCAGATGGAGAAGGATTTCAACCGACGGTTCGGCACAAAATTGAGAATATTCGTCCTTCGGGACAAGGTTTTTGCCCGGTACCGTCTCTCGCAGGTGTGGAGAGCGGGAACCATCTATGGAGCCCACAGCGTGATTTATGACGTCCGATTCCCCGACGGATCCACGGGTCGCTTCCACGCGAATCAGCTCCGACTTCGGCGAGCACCGACAACTGATCGGGATCCGTTGAATATTTTGAACGAAACTTTCAATCTGCCAATTCAAGGAGTAAATCTTGAGAACAGGCTGGAACAGCCCGAACAACAGGAAGTTGGAGAAAACGGAGCGGGGGAAAATCTTCCGGCAGTGGAAGCGGATCACTCTCCACCGGCAAGGACTCCTCCATACCGCCGCTACCCCGAACGTCAACGACGGGTCCCGGCGCGCTTTTCTCCCGGATGACGATGCAACCAAAAAGGGGAGGTGTTCGGGGGATGACCCCGAGAGATACCCAAATTCGAATTATACGGAAATTTGCGTTTTAGATGCCGGGGGGAATCCATTAATCTTTTTTCTGTGTTGTTCGATTTGGCTGAAAATTTGCAAGAAAATAAAGTTCCGAGGTTTTGACAAACGTATGGTTTTTTTTCCCCTCTAACTTGCTCGACAAGGGTCGAAAAGTCGAACCGCCCAAAATGTTGCGCCTCTTTTTGGGTACCATGTTGGGGTTGGAGGGGCATAAGTGGTTTAAAGCAGGGTCTGGGAGGGTTGGATTTGGAGAAAGAGCACAACTAGACAAAATTTGCGTTCGAATGGGATATCAATTGTCGGGGTAGGTTTAAACTGTGATAGACTTATGCTGGCGACAAAAAGTCCAAAAATCGCACTTTTTTTTGACTATTTTGGGAGAAATTCACAAAAACGATGGGGTTTGCTCGGATCGGGTGGGGGTTGGTTAATTATAAGTTGGGGTGGTATTAAGCTACAAAAAATGTCTTTTGGTCGAGTCTGTAAAGTTTTACCTGAGGTCGAAAGGGCTTGTCAAAGTTGGGAAAATTTATTTTTTTTTGCGCTAACTTTTATGGTGAAAAATTTTGGGTTGGGGAACGGACTGATTTTGTGGTAGGGAATGCCTCAATGTGTGAGCTTCAAAACGATATATAACTTGCCCGGTTTGGTTCGGGTTGGGGGTCGATATGGTGGGTCGAACTAATTTATGCATATATTTGGCTGGGGTCAAAAAATGAAAAGTTCGAATTTTGCCTTAGAGGGTAATTGAGATGATATTTAGATTTATCTTGATGATCTGAGTCGAACAAAAAAAAGTTTGGTGAGTTCTGATCAAAACTGATCAAGTTACGGTATGATCAATTTTGAGCAAAAATTCAAAAAATTAAATTTTGATTTTTTAAAATAAAATTTATATAATTAAATTCAGCAAAAAAAGCTGAGCTAAACAAAAAAAAGCTTGCCCAGTTCTAATCAAAAATGATCGAGATACGCTCAGATAAGTTTTGAAGACAAAATAGTGTGGAAAAGTAAGAGAAAGTGGTAGAGATGCGGGCATAACGAGAGAGATAACGTATCATTTAATGCTCTTCTCCGTAGTTTACATCCCATAGAACATTTCTGTTGGTAAAATATTGAGGGGAGATCAATTTAATTTTGATCACAGTTTTAAAAAAAATTGATATTTGAAAATCTGGTAAAGGGCTTGCCCGCCCTTATAAGAGGCTTGCCCAGCCTCAGAAAATGCAGTAAGGCTTGCCCAGCACCAGAAAACCACAGATTAAAACAATAAAAATTATTATAAAAAATAATTAAAATCGAATTGTGGGGTCTAAGCAATTTATGTATATATTTGGCTGGGGTCAAATGTTGAGTTCTGATCAAAACTGATCAAGTTACGGTATTTTCAATTTCAAGCAAAAATTTAAAAAATTAAATTTTGACCCTTTTAATTTTTTAAACTATTTATATATAATAAAATTCAGCTAAAAAAGCTGAGCTAAACAAAAAAAAGTTTGTTGAGTTCTGAACAAAACTGATCGAAATATGATTTAATGTTTTGAACAATTATGGCGACGAAATAGTGTGTAAAAGTAAGAGAAGCGGTTAGAGAAATAAGAGTAAAAATAGAGATAACGTATCATTTGATGCACTTCTCAGTAGTGTGCACACCATAGAACAATTGTTTAGAGAAATATTAAAAAAATGAACAAATTAATAAAAAATTAAATAAAAAAAATTCAATCTAAATTTTTTAAAATGAAACCCCTAGGAACAGCAATCAAAAGTGGCGCCGCCCCCCTCAACAAAAAGCAAGCCCCCCGCAGGCGTCTAGTTTGTCCCTTTGTTGTTTGTATCTTTTCCACCCCTATTTGCCATTCCTAGTTAATTTGTCTGTCCCTCTCTATGGTCAGACACCTATCGATTGTTATCACCCAATGATTGCACTCGCAGTCATTCTTCCTCACTTTCGAGTCGCGGTGCAAATTCCCCACAATTGACCTATTTTATTTGTCTTCACCTGTCCCAACGTTCTTTAAATAAATATATTTAACTTCGGAACGTTCGGACATTTATCTCGTCGGTCAAGGACCGAACAGAGTGGTTTCACGCGATTCGCTTGCGACATATTAATAGTGCGAATGCTTTTGATTGTGGTGGTGATGGTCACACGGTTCGTCTCCAGCGTACTAATAATGCTCGTTGTTCCGGCCGGGAGCGTAATGCACGGTAAGACCATGAAAATTGGGCGGAGTCGGACAATTCATCAATAGACAATGCGCCAAACACTCTAGCAGACATTTTTTTTTTGTTAAGAATTTTATGGGTGGGCTCTAAAAAGTCATGATGAAATGTCTGGTGACGGATTTTACACGATACATCAACCTCGATGATGATAGTGCCAGCTAGCGGGCCACTACCGTCTGACCACTACCGTCTGGCCACTATACCGTCTCAGGAAGCGTTTAGCAGATCATAACTTTTTTCAAGACTGACCAATCTTCTTAATCTTTATATCATCGACAGCTCTAAATGATTAGAAGATATATGTCAGCAACAACGCGCCGGTCTGATGCAATATCAAAAGTTATAAATTAAAAAGCGTAAAAATTGGGATTTTTTATTTATGGTCATAACTTTGTTCAATTTTATCCAATTCTTTTCGAATGCTTACAAACTTATTACGACTTATCGAATGATATAAAGATTACGCAGATTGGTGAGTCTTGAAATAAGTGATGGGTTTATTTCTTGATTTACATTGTTGACGCTACATTTAAAAAAAATAGTATAAACTGAACAATGCCACTTTTATAAGCATAGACAAAGAAAAAAACTATTCAAATGGGATAGAAGCTAAAAAGATGCAAAAATTCTAAAATCTAATCGAAATAAAGTTCTACTTTATATTGATCACATTTTGCGAGTTTTCTGATCAATGAAAGTGCATTTAAGTTTTTTCAAAATTTCGCCCAAATTCCGCAAAAACATAACTCTCTTCAAAATTCAAAATCAAGCTAGCTATTTGCTTGCAATGATTTTGGGTGAACTATAGTGAACACCCCATTCCAAAACGGCATTAATTATATACCAATCGCTTTGTCTCGAGCTAAGCTCGGAAAAATAGGTCAAAAGTTTAGAAAAAATGTTTAAACCGGTTTTTGAACCATTTAAACATGTCCAAAATGAGTATTTTTGACCTAAATTCTGTGTCTTCCCGTGCACTAATCAGCATAAATTTGGTATCAATCAACAGCTCTCGGCGAGACAAATAGAACTAGGTGTGAAGCAAGTCGATCAGAGGCCATTTGGATACCGACTGAGTCCCAGTGTAAAATGGACACTTCAGTACCATTATGATACACCCAAATATGATGTATTTTTTATGTCTAACATTCTGATCAGTCTTCAATTTTTAATTTTCGTCAACAAACTCCCATAAAAAAATTCCATCATTAGGGGTGCATTTTTTCATTTATACAACCGAAACCGGATAACCGTGGGTACCGGTTTTCGGTTAGGCCGGTTTTAGGACCCCCGGTTTTCGGTTTTGGTTAATCGACCGTGCACTACCCTTGTTGCCATCTCCGTTAATATATTTTAGATTTTGTTTATAAAATAAAAAATTAGTAAAGTATAATATATATAAATATGAAAAGCAATCAATATAGTAAAATGCTTTTAGGCAATTCGCCATTATTTGTTGCTAAAACTGGACCGATTATAGTGCGTTGGAAATGGCCAAATTCATAAACCCATTGTAAAAAGAAATTGTGAAATTTATGCATGAGAGAATCCTTCTATACATTATACAAATCCATGGCATCTATACATTATACAAATCCATGGCTTCTAAACATTATACAAATCCATGGCTTCTATACATTATACAAATTCACCCACGGTTATCCGGTTTCGGTTGTATAAATGAAAAAATGCACCCCTAATGATGGAATTTTTTTATGGGAGTTTGTTGATGAAAATTAAAAATTGAAGACTGATCAGAATGTTAGACATAAAAAATACATCATATTTGGGTGTATCTTAATGGTACTGAAGTGTCCATTTTACACTGGGACTCAGTCGGTATCCAAATGGCCTCTGATCGACTTGCTTCACACCTAGTTCTATTTGTCTCGCCGAGAGCTGTTGATTGATACCAAATTTATGCTGATTAGTGCACGGGAAGACACAGAATTTAGGTCAAAAATACTCATTTTGGACATGTTTAAATGGTTCAAAAACCGGTTTAAACATTTTTTCTAAACTTTTGACCTATTTTTCCGAGCTTAGCTCGAGACAAAGCGATTGGTATATAATTAATGCCGTTTTGGAATGGGGTGTTCACTATAGTTCACCCAAAATCATTGCAAGCAAATAGCTAGCTTGATTTTGAATTTTGAAGAGAGTTATGTTTTTGCGGAATTTGGACGAAATTTTGAAAAAACTTAAATGCACTTTCATTGATCAGAAAACTCGCAAAATGTGATCAATATAAAGTAGAACTTTATTTCGATTAGATTTTAGAATTTTTGCATCTTTTTAGCATCTATCCCATTTGAATAGTTTTTTTCTTTGTCTATGCTTATAAAAGTGGCATTGTTCAGTTTATACTATTTTTTTTTAAATGTAGCGTCAACAATGTAAATCAAGAAATAAACCCATCACTTATTTCAAGACTCACCAATCTGCGTAATCTTTATATCATTCGATAAGTCGTAATAAGTTTGTAAGCATTCGAAAAGAATTGGATAAAATTGAACAAAGTTATGACCATAAATAAAAAATCCCAATTTTTACGCTTTTTAATTTATAACTTTTGATATTGCATCAGACCGGCGCGTTGTTGCTGACATATATCTTCTAATCATTTAGAGCTGTCGATGATATAAAGATTAAGAAGATTGGTCAGTCTTGAAAAAAGTTATGATCTGCTAAACGCTTCCTGAGACGGTATAGTGGCCAGACGGTAGTGGTCAGACGGTAGTGGCCCGCTAGCTGGCACTATCATCATCGAGGTTGATGTATCGTGTAAAATCCGTCACCAGACATTTCATCATGACTTTTTAGAGCCCACCCATAAAATTCTTAACAAAAAAAAAATGTCTGCTAGAGTGTTTGGCGCATTGTCTATTGATGAATTGTCCGACTCCGCCCAATTTTCATGGTCTTACCGTGCATTACGCTCCCGGCCGGAACAACGAGCATTATTAGTACGCTGGAGACGAACCGTGTGACCATCACCACCACAATCAAAAGCATTCGCACTATTAATATGTCGCAAGCGAATCGCGTGAAACCACTCGCAACAATTGAGCCATGTGCAACAAAAAGCTTCCAAAAGTGTTGAGCCGATTCACAGTTAATGCAAATGTCCAATTTCAGTTACAACAATTCCATTGCATTTTACACGGATCGCAACAGTTTGGTGCCAACCGACCAACATAATACCAAATGAAAGCTTCGATGAGTTAGAGTTATCATTAAGTTAAAGCTAAGTGATTGGAAGTGCTTAAAAAAGTTATGGCCAAAAAAGTGAAAAACTCCAAAAATGGCCATTTTTGGAGGTTTTCTCGTCATAACTTTTTTCATAATTATCAGATCGCTTAGTTTTTGCTTATTAATTGCTTCTGCTCATCGAGAGCTTTCATTTGGTATAATGTTGACCTAATCGGTTTAGGTTGTAGAAAGTAATAAAGCATTTGTCACTCAAACCCCTTTCGACCTTCGGACCGGTAGCCAATTCATCCACCCACAAACAAAATTGCGAGACTTGTCAGTTCAGTGAAATGGATGTGAACTTAGCGAATCTTACTTCCCTTTTAATCCAGACATTTTTCTGCGTCAAAATTTGCACTTTAAATAAATGTCTGAAAATCAAAGAAAATTCAAATAAATGTCATCAAAATATGTCTGAAAATCAAAGAAAATTTTTTAAATTAAAAAACTAAAAGTAAAATCATTTGAATTGAAGTGCCCCGGTGGCGTCCAAAGAAGAAAACGTTTATTGACAGACAAAAACAATTGAAAGGTTGCTGAAAATTGTGAAGTGGGCTGGAACTGACACCCAAATTGCTTATACAGTATAAAGTGATGGATAACGGGGAAAGGCTTATACAGTATAAGGTGATGGATAACGGGGAAAGGCTTATACAGTATAAGGTGATGGATAACGGGGAAAGGCTTTACAGTATAAGGTGATGGATAACGGGGAAAGGCAATTGGATGTGTAAAAGTGTGAAATATGGAGAGCCCCGGGGGGAAAGGCTGAAGCACCGCTCTTTTCAATTTATCGTCAAAGATACATCGTCTTCATCTTCGGTTCAATTTCCTCGACCATTTCAGTGCGTCGTTGTAAAATAGGTTGAACGGTTTCATTGACAATATCAATGTTGAAAGCGTTGTTGTCAAGAAGGAATGCTCTTGTCACATCAATAGATGTCTATCAAGAGGGCATAAAGTTTATTAATAAAAAATTTAAAAATATAAATTATAATTAGTTTTTTTTCTTACTTTTTTACGCTCAGCATTGTATATAATGAGATCAATTTTGCCTTCCTGGCATAATGCCAACTTTTCTATTTCATAAATTGGAGTAATAATGCCGTTTTGTCTATGTTTTTGCACCCCGCTTCCAATTAGATAAAATTTTGTCTTGCAGTCTGCATGCTCATAATGGCACTTAATTTCCAATTCATAATCCAGCAATGGGCGTTGGGAACCCCCAAAACTTGACGAAGATTGTTGGAAATAAAATTGTTTGTGTGCCGACGGCGTAATGTTGAATGCTAGCACAACGGCGGTTCTTCGTGTCAAAAGTTCAGCCTTCGGGATCTCAAATTTCTTCTTAAAAAAACAATGAGAAAAGTGTAAGCCAAAGCTTAGAAATAAGGATTCTTTATTCTTTGGCTTTTATTTATTGGACAAACCGATGTATATGGACGATCAAGATTCGTAATTCGAATTTTCACATTTGGGTTGACATCCTCACATCTGCTTAAATCTGTGTCAATGTTAACATATCTAGTCGACCACGCTTCTCCTAAGACTGAAGCAAGCTTTGCAGCCCCAATTGTTATCGGGCCATTACGGTTAAGGCAGCTGATTTTAGCGTCATATCGCAGCCCGGACGGTTTTACCCATATTTCTATTGCCTCCACAATTTGCAAAACGGCAATTAATAATAAAAGAATGGGAAAGAAATTAAACATTCTAAAAATTTCAATTATGTTTAAGCATTTGAAAGAGCTTTGAATATTTTTGTTGAATTATTTATTAGCAACATTTACAAGAATTTAAAGAATTATGTCAATGTTGGTATGCACCTGAATATGCACCAAATATGCCGAAATATGCACCAAAAAATGGCACTTTTAGGAGAGTAATTTTAGGTAAATTTAAAGCCTTTTTGCGTATTATTTTATTGTTTTGGAAAATTGAAAAATTCCGGTAGTTTTAATTGCCTGGCCAACTCATCGCCAGCCTGGCCATCTCGGCTGCCACTCGAGCGCTGCATTATTTCAGCGCCGAGTTTTTCCATTTCTTTTTTTATGCAAATGTTCAATTTTTCAGGCTTTTTTTTTTGAAAATGACTAAGTGCCGTTAAAGATGAATTATTTTTTAAAAACAGCCAGAAACCTATGACTTTGCGTGCATTTTACATATTTTTAGTAAAAAATGCCAAAATATGCTCGAAATATGTTCAAAACCCCAAAATATGCAAAATATGTAAAAATATGCAGAAACCCCAAAATATGCAAAATATGTTTTTTTAAACTTGACCAAAAAAGCTCAAACCAACGCGAAAAGGCTATTTTTGGGCCGTATTCCTCAGAAATATAAGCACTAAAAAATAGTAAAAACATATAAATCCCAGCCCTAGTTATAGTGAGTGAATTGTTGGCATTCTGCACAATTTATCATATGGCATTTGCCATTTAAAAAAAGCAATTTGGGCTCTCTGATGGGATGAATCAATGTTAAGGAATTTTACTGATTAGAGAATATTGAATTCTTGATCAAATTTTGCTGCAAAAAGTGTATTGATTCACTGAAAAAGGGATTTAATTAGCTTGCATTTTTTTTCCTTCTTAGCATAATTTAAAAGTCAATGTTGGGTAAAAAAATGTAATTAAAAAATAGCAAATGATAATTATTGAGAGTGATTTTATATTTGAAAATTATAGTTTGTTTTTTTCCTGCCAAGTTATCCTTCTATGTATTAAAGAAAAAATTTGTAGTTAAATATATTAATATATAATAAATGATCACAACAGCAGAGCTGCTTTTGGTTTTCGAAATCGAAGCCTCGCGAAAGTGAAATAAAACATATTTTTACGGCGATTAATAAATAAAAAATGGAGAAAAAATTAAACATTCTAAAAAAATAAATTTTTAAAAGAGTTTTTTTCAATAAGTTATGAAAAATCCGGAAATCCGGGTCAACATTTCCGGAGTCGGAACTGGATTTTCAATTTTGAAAATTTACCGGAGGGATTTTTCTGGATGAATCCGAAAAAATCCCAATCCGGAAAAAATCCGGAATAGTTTCTCCAAAAATGGCCAAATATGCGGGTACTTTACGGTTATAAGACTCCAGAGGAAAAACAAATTTTAAAAATTAGGAAAACACATGTCTAGGGGTAATTTGGATCGCTGATCACGAATCTGTCAATAATATTTTGATAGGAAGCCATTTGAACATTGGCCAATTGAGTCCCAGTGTAAAAGAGTTTCAGTACCATTAAAAAACCGATAGGGGAAAAGTTAGACAGTAAGGTGGAAAATAGCAGCCAAAGTACCGCACACTCGACTACGGCGGCCAGTAGGTGGGGCGAGACTCCGGGCTCCGGAAGAAGTCCGCGCGTGACCCGGCTGGGGGTCTCGCGCGCGCCCGCTTCGCGGGTCCCCGCGCGCTCGCCCCCCAGTGGCGCTCGTCAGACTTCTTCCTCCGCCCTCCGTCTCGCCCCACTACTTGCTCCGTCTCCGCATGCTCGCTGTTGGCGGGCCGTTACACGGCCTTTCATTTTATTATCCGGCTTTTGTTACTCAAAAGTGTGCTTTTTCCTTAATTTTCAAGCTTTTAAACCGGTTTAAAAACCGCTTTAAATGCTCAATTTTGATTTTCTATTGACGAATTCGTAATCAGCGCATCAAATAACCTATTTTTAGACAATTTTTTAAATAAAAAATCTTTTCAAAAATCCCGGGATTTAGGAAAAACGACTTTTTTAAACACAAAAAGCCGGATAATAAAATGAAAGGCCGTGTAACGGCCCGCCAACAGCGAGCATGCGGAGACGGAGCAAGTAGTGGGGCGAGACAGAGGGCGGAGGAAGAAGTCTGACGAGCGCCACTGGGGGGCGAGCGCGCGGGGACCCGCGAAGCGGGCGCGCGCGAGACCCCCAGCCGGGTCACGCGCGGACTTCTTCCGGAGCCCGGAGTCTCGCCCCACCTACTGGCCGCCGTAGTCGAGTGTGCGGTACTTTGGCTGCTATTTTCCACCTTACTGTCTAACTTTTCCCCTATCGGGTTTTTAATGGTACTGAAATGTCCCTTTTACACTGGGACTCAATTGGCCAATGTTCAAATAGCGTCAGATCAAAAAAAAATTATTTTATTCGTGATCAGCACCCTTAATTACCCCTAGACATGTGTTTTCCTAATTTTTAAAATTTGTTTTTCCTCTGGAGTCTTATAACCGTAAAGTACCAATATGCGCATATATGCACCAAAAAAAGGCCAAAATATGCATTGAATTGTTGGCATTCTGCACAATTTATCACTTGGCATTTGCCATTTAAAAAAAGCAATTTGGGCTCTCTGATGGGATGAATCAATGTTAAGGAATTTTACTGATTATGGAAAATATTGAATTCAGATCAAATTTTGCTGCAAAAAGTGTATTGATTCACTGAAAAAGGGAGTTATTATCTATTTTGCATTTTTTCTTCTTTTTAGCATAATTTAAAATTTTATTTTTAAATTGCGAAAAAAAAGAAAATTGGAAAATAATTATTTTACTAGGGATATCTTCCTATTTACCTTAAAGATTAAAATTATCAAATATAAATGTGAAAAATCTTTATTTCAGCCCACCTTAAATTGGAATATTTTTGCCCCAAATCCCAGGTCACCTCTCTCTTTGTTTCCACACATGACGAAAAGAAAACGTGGACCAACGCTTTCTATTGATTCATGTGTGTGTGTGTGTGTGTGTGTATAATGTATAGAAGTCATGGATTTGTATAATGTATAGAAGCCATGTAAATGTATGTATAATGTATAGAAGCCATGGATTTGTATAATGTATAGAAAGGATTCTCTCATGCATAAATTTCACAATTTTTTTTTTACAATATGTTTATGAATTTGGCCATATATATTATACTTTACTAATTTTTTATTTTATAAAAAAATTCTTAAAATCTATTAACGGAGATGCCAAATATGGTTAGTGCACGGTCGGTTAACCAAAACCGAAAACCGGAGGTCCTAAAACCGGCCTAACCGAAAACCGGTACCCACGGTTATCCGGTTTCGGTTGTATAAATGAAAAAATGCACCCCTAATGATGGAATTTTTTTATGGGAGTTTGTTGAGAAAATTAAAAATTGTGTTAGACATTTTGCCAAAAAATATTCTTCAATTTTTAAGTTTATAAATTCAGAGAGGTCCGGCGGTCACCGAGGCGCCGCCGGGAATATTTTTTTAAAATTTCAGTAATTCAATGAAAAATTATGAATTTTTAAGTAAAATTAAATAATTGAAGACTGATCTGAATGTTAGACATAAAAAATCTTATTAAAAATCATGGATAAACTATAGTGAACGCCCCATTCCAAAACGGCATTAATTATTAGTGTGCGGCACGATACGATATTTCGATAAAAATATCGCGATATATCGCAATATTTATATCGAAATATCGTATCGAATATCGTATCGGAAAAAAGTTATTATTTCGATATTTTTCGATACCGATATTTTATCGAAATATCGTATCGAATATCGTATCGAAAAGTTAAAATATCGCGATATTTTATCGCGTTTGTTCACTCAAAATCCTTATTAGTGGTCTGTCGGTAAGTTGAATTTTGCTTTCTGGGTTCGAATCCGCTTGAGTGGAAGCAATTTTTTTGTTTTTGCTTCTTGTCACGTATACTTCCCTGATTAATAAAATTTTTTAAATAAATTTTTTTTAATAATTTTAATTAAAATACGCGCAAAAGTCAAATTTTTAAGAAAATTAATCGCATCTTTTCGAATTTTTTTTCTTCAAATTTCTTAACAAAGGTTGCCAATTTTTGTAAAATTCCCCTGGCGGCGCCTATCGGCACCACCGGACATCCTCCATTCTCATGTAAACCAATTTGTTTTGAAAATTTTTTCGATTTGCAAAAAATGTTGGTGAAATTTCTTAACAAAATCCCAAAAATTTTCCGACGCACCTGTCGGCATCGTCGGGCTCTTACGATTTCTTGAAAAGGGCGGATTCTCATGGTGGAGTTGAAGAGTTAAAAATGTAACTTTTTATTGTTGCGTTTTTATGACTTTTTTTGCATATTAGTTAAAAAAAAATTTGCGAAAAAATATCGCGATATATCGGTTTTTTTTCGATATTTTTCGATACTGATATTCTATCGAAATATCGTATCGAATATCGTATCGGAAAAATGTCAATAATTCGATATTTTTCGATACCGATATTCTATCGAAATATCGTATCGAATATCGTATCGAGGCCATTGCCGCACACTATTAATTATATACCAATCGCTTTGTCTCGACGAGCTAAGCTCGGAAAAATAGGTCAAAAGTTTAGGAAAAATGTTTGAACCGGTTTTTGAACCATTTAAACATGCCCGAAATGGGAATATTCGCCACCCTTGCTTGATCAGAAAACTCGCAAAATGTGATCAATATAAAGTAGAACTTCATTAAGATTAGAGAATTTTTGCATCTTTTTAGCTTCTATCCCATTTGAATAGTTTTTTCTTTGTCTATGCTTATAAAAGTGACATTGTTCAGTTTATACTATTTTTTTTAAATGTAGCGTCAACAATGTAAATCAAGAAATAAACCCAATCAAAATAAAAACTTTAACATGTACAACTTCCAAAAGGTTAAATGCCGACAAATTTTTTCAAAATTCACATGTTGCAAGTTGCAACAGTAATTAACAAAATCCAAAATTACAATGAACACGCAAGTAACGATCGAATTCATGATTTTTGAATGATTTTTAGGCCAAACTTGTTTTTTGGAAGATTTTGCATTTTGAAAATGTTCGAATTCGGGTCCGGGGTTCGGAATTGGTCGAAATGGAGATAAATTTGGATTCTACGCAGGCATCGCGATGCTGTTCCGGAACTTTTAAAGCTGGCTTAAAGAAAGAAAGTAATTACGGGTTTTGTTTTTTATTTTTCAGTTTTTCCCATTGCGCTCGCGGCTTTCGTAAAATATATCTGCGGACATAATACACATTCAAACGAGCTTAGCTGGAAAAATGATCAAAAAAGCTCTTCAAAACAATTTGGACGAATCATCAGATGTAGATGAAGATGAAATGTGTGAATTTTGCAATTTTACACCGTGCGCATTTGGTTTGGTAATCCGCAAAATTTCGGTTCGGATAACCGAAGAATTCCCAGGAACCGCCAACCCTAATTTTGTGTACCCGTCCTTGGTCTTGACCTTGGCAACTGGGTAAGAAAGCCTTTTCATTGTTCCCGAAAAACAGATTTTCCGAATAACAGCTTTACTGGGCGATCGAGAGTGTGAAGCTATCGAGAATCTCGAACGAAAAATTCGGTACAATGTCGGAAAATCTCAAAGCAGATTTATCATTTTGATCGAATCTCGATCGATCCGTGCTCTAAATGAAATCTTTGCTCAATTTTTCTTAAAATTAAATAAATAACGATACAATTACGAAGACGCGCAAATATGAGCTTTCAAAAAATATCCTTGCTAACTCCAGCTTAAATTTTAATATTATAAATGAATTTTAAATATTTTTACATTGCTTTTATGAATTTCCGCTTTCCAAGAATAATTTTAAAAATATTTTTGGTTTGGGATAAAATTCCAATAAGTTTCAAATTTTCGAATCCTTCGTATTCCATCCATACGTTTAATATTTTACCACAACATTCTTCACTCATCGCCGCGGGGCATGTGAGGGCAAACAAATAATCTCATTATTAAACTTTATCCCAGCGCTATGGTGGCGCAAAAGTGCCAAACAGTAAGAGAAGTGCCTCGGGCAATTTCCATCAAACCGAGCGAAAAGTGTGCCTTTCGGGGATTTTCTCAAATGTTCCTATGCTTTTTTCTCTTTTAATTTTTCCGAAAAATTCTTTCAGATTTTCAAATTTTTATAAGGTTTAAGTAAGAATAAATAAAAAGGAGTAATTATTTAAAAAAAGAATAAAATGGATTTCACTCGGGGAGTAGAAACTTCGATAGATATAAGTTAGAGTCAGAACTTAGCAACTGAGCCACACGGGCATTGCGTGACAATTTGTGCAATTATACTAAATTAAGGATTTCTAAATTTGTCATTATGTATTTTTCAAATCTTTCAAGCCCATAATTCTTTAATGCTTTCTCACCAAAAATGCCATCTTTACCAGTGTAAAAAAGTCTCGTTTTCCGAGACTAAAAATCCGAGACCGAGAACCGAGACCGAGACCCAAAAAAACCGAGAAATTTTTCGAATCGAGAACCAAGACCGAGAATCTCGAACAGCTCTACAAAATAGAGGCCGGATTTTGGAAAAATAACCCGTATCTGATCATCTCTGTTCTAGCCAATTTTGAATTCATAGAACGCAATAATCAAGCATTTATAAAACCGAGTTTAAAAATTATGTTTAATTTTCTAAAATTAAATATATATATATAATAAATGCCATTTTTTATTTGGTACTACTACTTTATTTGTTTTTTAAATTTTGTTCAGTATCGCAACAATATGCGCAGTACATTCACGATTTCATTGTTGTCGCGGTGCTGCCCAGACTGATCAGTTGCGTAAATACGATTGCGTCTGCAATTTATGTGTCCATGAACTTTGTGCCACTTAGCAAATTGTTGATTCTTGTCGGGCAATTCTGTTGGCTTATGGCTCATGGTGAGGCTTTGATGTTGTAAGGACGAGAAGCTTGATGCAAAAAAGGAAGGCTCCGCCCTCTGGGAAGGTCTTTAAAAGTACATAGGTCCGGACTTACGGACCGATCGAGATTTCGATCAAGAACCTAAAAAAAATCACTAAGATCTTCGTCGATCAAGAATCTCCAAAAAATCACTAAGATCTTCGTCGATCGAGAATCTCGATCGACCGAGCTCGTGTGGACAAGTAGTGATCGGGGTCAGTTTTTCATCTTACTCCCGAATATTAACTATTCGGTGAATTAATACAGAAGCGAATTATATTTTATCAATTTATTATCTAGATTTAAAATAAGAATTTCAAATTAATGCATTAAATTAATTTTTCATTTTGTTAAAATAAATTCGTAAAAAAAAGGCATTCCGCCCTTCATCTACTTGCTGCTGAACAGAACTGTTCGTCGTGACACAACAAAAGGCTTCCAAAAGTGTTAAGCCGATTCACTGCACAGTTAGTGTAAATGTCCTATTTCAGTTACAACTAGAGACCGGAAACTTGGACCCAAAACCCAAAAATTTTTTGGTCATTTTTTGGGTTTTGGTTTTTTTTGGGTTTTGCTCCCATCTGCCCAAAACCCAAAAAATTTTTGGTCATTTTTTGGGTTTTGGTTTTTTTTGGGTTTTGCTCCCATCTGCCCAAAACCCAAAAAATTTTTGGTCATTTTTTGCCAATAGATGGCCCATGATTGGCACCCCAGTGGTGTCCCCTCCCAAGGGGTGGCCAATGCATAACCACCCACAATAAGCCTCTTTAAATACAGTTCATAGAATGGTTACCTATTTGCGTTCCCAATGTTATTCTTACCCATCCAGCTTATAGCGCTACCTCAATTATATAATCCCGCTATTTTATTTTTTAATAGTGGAAGATGGATAGAAGCATGGGCACGGGGTTACAGCGCTATATGACTAAGGTATATGCACAATCAATCGGTCTCACTTGATGCAAAGCACGCCCATCTATACGGATCTCATCCACACCATACATTGTTTACTTTTGGGTTTTTGTAATATATGAATTTAATGCCAAAACTTTTTTATTGTTAAGAAAATTGTGTAAAATTTCGATAATTTGCCGATTTTTGAATTTTCAGCAAAACCAATTTCTTTTCACAAATTCTGCTTTACTAGGGGGTGTCGGTAGGCGGTGCCGATAGGCGCCGCCGAGAAATTTTTGGATTTTTGACTCAGTTTGTTAAGGGATTTGCAACCAAAATTTTAAAATTACGGTACTTTTTTGAATTTTTAGGACTGGGAGATGTCCGCCAGCGCCGCCAGAAAATTTTTTACAAAATTAAACCAAAAAGTTCAGAAAAATAGAAAAATTTGGCAATCTTTGTTGAAAAATTGAAAATGATGTGATGAATATTTTTCAAAAATTCTTTTTTTGCGAGCATTAAATCAAAAATATTTGAAAATTTATTTTAAAAATGTTAATAATGGAGGAAGAGTATGTAGCAGGGTTGCCGCGGGTTGAGAAAAATGTCGGGTCGGGTTTCGGGTATCGGGTCGACCTAAAAAACTTCGGGTCGCGTCTCGGGTCGAAAAAAAAGCCGAGTTTCGGCTCATCGGGTTTCGGGTCTTCGGGTTAAAATTTTTTCTTTAAAATTCTAACCAAAAATCAAAATTATTGTAAAATCATAGTTCTTCAAATCTGTGAGTATTATACCAGCCGTCGAAAACAGCCTCCTTTTTTGAAAATTCTGCTTTCTTTTGGGGGAGGGGGGAGGTCGGCGGTGCCGATAGGCGCCGCCGAGAAAATTTTGAATTATTGACTAAATTTGTTAAGAGATTTGCAACCAAAATTGAAAATACGGTAATTTTCAGGTCGGGTTTCGGGTTAAGAAAAATGTCGGGTCGGGTTTCGGGTCGGGTCGGCCAAAAAAATCTCGGGTCGGGTTTCGGGTTAAGAAAAATGTCGGGTCGGGTTTCGGGTCGGGTCGGCCAAAAAAATCTCGGGTCGGGTTTCGGGTCTTCGGGTTGGAAAAAGACCGGGTTTCGGCTCTCGGGTTTCGGGTAACCCGCGGCAACCCTGGTATGTAGTAAAGGAAAAATAACAAATAAGTGCTCGCACTAAAGAAGGTTCCGACCCAACACATAACGTAAGAGCTACCGAAAAGACAAACCACTAAGCCATCAATTACTCAGAAAGGTTCTTGTAAAAAAGATTGAAAAATCACTTAATGGTGCTATCTTTAGGGGTGTAAATTCAACTGGGCAACCCCCAAAACTTTTGTACAAAAGAGGGCATGGACCCAAAACCCAAAAATTTTTTGGGTTTTGGTTTTTTTGGGTTTTGCTCCAATCTGACCCAAAAATTTTTTTCCAATTCATCCACCTACAAACAAAATTGCGAGACTTGTCAGTTCAGTTAAATGGACGTGAACTTAGCGAATCTTACTTCCCTTTTAATCCAAACAATTTTCTGCGTCAATTTGCACTTTAAATAAATGTCATCAAAATTTGTCTGAAAATCAAAGAAAATTAAAATAAATGTCATCAAAATATGTCTGAAAATCAAAGAAAATTTTTTGAAATTAAAAAATAAAAGATAAATAAATTTGAATTGAAGTGCCCCGGTGGCGTCCGAAGAAGAAAACGTTTATTGACAGACAAAAACAATTGAAAGGTTGCTGAAATTGTGAAGTGGGCTGGAACTGAACACCCAAATTGCTTATACAGTATAAGGTGATGGATAACGGGGAAAGGCTTATACAGTATAAGGTGATGGATAACGGGGAAAGGCTTATACAGTATAAGGTGATGGATAACGGGGAAAGGCTTATACAGTATAAGGTGATGGATAACGTGGAAAGGCTTATACAGTATAAGGTGATGGATAACGGGGAAAGGCTTATACAGTATAAGGTGATGGATAACGTGGAAAGGCTTATACAGTATAAGGTGATGGATAACGGGGAAAGGCTTATACAGTATAAGGTGATGGATAACGGAGAAAGGCTTATACAGTATAAGGTGATGGAGGAGGGGGCAATTGGATGTGTAAATTGTGTGAAATATGGAGAGCCCCGTGGGGAAAGGCTGAAGCACCGCTCTTCTCAATTTATCGTCAAAGATACAGCGTCTTCATCTTCGGTTCAATTTCCTCGACCATTTTAAGTGCGTCCTTGTGAAATAGGTTGTACGGTTTTATTGGTCATGTCAATGTTGAAAGCGTCGTTTTTAAGAAGGAATTCGCTTTTCACGCCAATATTAGTCTATTAAAAGGGCATTAATTTGTAAGTTTATTAATCAAAATAATTATTTTAAAAATGGCTTTTATTTTATTATTTTCTTCTTACTGTTTCACGGTCATTCTGGTGAATAATTAGCCGAATTTTGCCTTTGCTGCAGAATGCCATCATTTTAACTTCATAAATTGGAATATTAATGCCATTTTGACCATTCTTTTGGACGCCGCTTCCAAACACAATATATTGCGTCCAGGATCTTAAGGGTGATTATATTCGCACACAATTTCCAATTCATAATCCATCAATGGACGTTGGGAAACCCCAAAACTTGACGAAGATTGTTGGAAATAAAATTGTTTGTGTGCCGACGGCGCAATGTTGAACCCTAGCACAAAGGCGGATCTTCGTGCCAAAAGTTCAACCTTCGACATCTCAAATTCCATCTTAAATAAAACAATGAGAAAAGTGTAAGCCAAAGCTTAGAAATAAGGATTCTTTATTCTTTGGCTTTTATTTATTGGACAAAGAATCTGAACGAAAACAATAACGCACCGTTATTCGAACTTTCACATTTGGGTTGACATCCTCACATCTGCGTAAATCTGTGCCAATGTCAGCGTATCCAGCTGTCTCCGATTCTCCAAAGACTGAAGCATGAGTTGCCCTTCCAATTGTTATCGGGAGGCCATTACTGTTGAGGCAAATGATTTCAGCGTCATATCGCTGATCGGACGGTTTTACCCATATTTTTATTGCCTCCACAAATTGCAAAACGGCGGTTATTAATAAAAGAATGGAGAAGAAATTAAACATTCTAAAAATTTCAATTTGTTTAAGCATTTGAAAGAGCTTTGCATATTTTGGTTGAATTATTTATTGGCAACCATTTACAAAAATTTAAAGAATTATGTCAATGTTGGTATGCACCTGAATATGCACCAAAAATGCCGAAATATCCACCAAAAAATGGCACTTTTAGGACAGTAATATTAGGTAAATTTAACCTTTTTGCGTATTATTTTATCGTTTTGGAAAATTGAAAAATTCCGGTAGTTTTAATTGCCTGGCCAACTCATCGTCAGCCTGGCCATCTCGGCTCAGCCACTCGAGCGCTCATTATTTCAGCGCCGAATTTTTTCATTTCTTTTTTTATGCAAATGTTCAATTTTTTAAACTTTTTTTTAAAAATGACTAAAAGTCTGCCGTTAAAGATGAATTATTTTTTAAAAACAGCCAGAAACCTATGACTTTGGGTGCATTTTACATATTTTTAGTAAAAAATGCCAAAATATGCTCGAAATATGTTCAAAACCCCAAAATATGTAATTTTTTATTCAAACCAACGCGAAAAGGCTATTTTTGGGCCGTATTCCTCAGAAATATAAGCATTAAAAAATATGTAAAAACATATAAATCCCAGCCCTAGTTATAGTGAGTGAATTGTTGGCATTCTGCACAATTTATCATATGGCATTTGCCATTTAAAAAAGCAATTTGGGCTCTCTGATTGGGATGAATCGATGTTAAGGAATTTTACTGATTAGGGAAAATATTGAATTCCGATCAAATTTTGCTGCAAAAAGTGTATTGATTCACTGAAAAAGGGATTTAATTTAGCTTTGCATTTTTTCTTCTTTTTAGCATAATTTAAAATTTTATTTTTAAATTGCGAAAAAAAAGAAAATTGGAAAATAATTATTTTACTAGGGCTATATTCCTATTTACCTTACTATTAAAGATAAAAATTATCAAATATAAATGTGAAAAATCTTTATTTCAGCCCCCCTTAAATTGGAATATTTTTGCCCTAAATCACAAGTCTCTCTCTCTTTGTTTCCACACATGACAAAAGAAAACGTGGACCAACGCTTTCTATTGATTCATGTGTATGTGTATAATGTATAGGCCATGGATTTGTATAAGGTATAGAAGCCATAGTTTGTGTAATGTGTAGAAGGATTTTCTCTGCATAAATTTTTCTTTTTACATCTATTGATTCATGTGTGTGTGTGTGTGTGTGTATAATTATAGGCCATGGATTTGTATAATGTATAGAAGCCATAGATTTGTATAATGTATAGAAGGATTCTCTCATGCATAAATTTTTCTTTTTACATCTATTGATTCATGTGTGTGTGTATAATTATAGGGCATGGATTTGTATAATGTATAGAAGCCATGGATTTGTAATGTATAGAAAGGATTCTCTCATGCATAATTTCACAATTTCTTTTCACAATGTGTATGAATTTGGCCATTTCCAACGCACTATAATCGGTCCAGTTTTGGCAACAAATAATGGTGAATTGCCTAAAAGCATTTTACTAGGTATATTGATTGCTTTTCATATTTATAAAATATACTTTTTATTATAAAAAAAACTAAAATATATTAACGGAGATGCCAACTAGGGTAGTGCACGGTCGGTTAACCAAAACCGAACACCGGGGGTCGTAAAAGCGGCCTAACCGAAAATCGTTACCCCCGGTTTCCGGTTTTGGTTGTAAAATGAAAAAATACACCCCTAATGCTGGAATTTTTTATGGGAGTTTGTTGAAAAATTAAAAATTGTATTGGACATTTTTCCAAAAAATATCCTTCAATTTTTCTTTATAAATTCAGTTTGCACAAACTTACTTTATTTGATTTTTTACATCAAAAATTGCACAAAGTAAACTGTTGACCCAAATAGAGGCCGGTGGAAAAAAACCCGTATCTGATCATCTCTGTTCTAGCCAATTTTAATTCATTGAACGCAATTAATCAAGCAATAAAACCGAGTTTGAAAATTATGTTTAATTTTCTAAAATTAAATATATATATATATAATAAATGCCGATTATTTTTGTCACTACTTTATTTGTTTTTAAATTTTGTTCAGTATCGCAACAGTATGCGCAGTACATTCACGATTTCATTGTTGTCGCGGTGCTGCCCAGACTGATCAGTTGCGTAAATACGATTGCTTCTGCAATTTATGTGTCCATGAACTTTGTGTCACTTACTAAGGGAGAGCTCCCCAGTGTCCGCGGAGTTTCGGGATGAAACTTGGCATACTGATAGATCACCCCCATATTTCTACCACAAAGTGACATTTATTTTTGCTAAGGAGGCCTGGGGAACGAGATTCGAAAGTGTGAAGCTATCGAGAATCTCGAACGAAAAAGTCGGTACAATGTCGAAAAATCTCAAAGCAAATTTATCATTTTGATCGAAATCTCGATCGATCCGTGCTCTAAATGAAATCTTTGCTCAATTTTTCTTAAAATTGAATAAATAACGATACAATTACAAAGACGCAAATATGAACTTTCAAAAACTTAAATTTTAAAATTATAAATGAATTTTAAATATTTTAACATTGCTTTTCTGAATTTCCACTTTCCGAGAAAATCATTTTAAAAATATTTTTGGTTTGGGATAAAATATCCAATAAGTTTCAAATTTTCGAATCCTTCGTATTCCATCCATACGTTTAATATTTTACCACAACATTCTTCACTCATCGCCGCGGGGCATGTGAGGGCAAACAAATAATCTCATTATTAAACTTTATCCCAGCGCTATGGTGGCGCAAAAGTGCCAAACAGTAAGAGAAGTGCCTCGGGCAATTTCCATCAAACCGAGCGAAAAGTGTGCCTTTCGGGGATTTTATCAAATGTTCCTATGCTTTTTTCTCTTTTAATTTTTCCGAAAAATTCTTTCCGATTTTCAAACGAATTTTGTGCAGATTATTTTAAGAATTTTATTTTAAAAAATGTTCAAAATTGTTTTGGATTAAAATTAGGATTTAAATCTGCATTTATTCGCTTCCATTGGCTTTCCTTTACATTGGCATTGGCGCCCTCTCCTTTTTTCTCACAGTAGGATTTGGCATAGTGTCTTAAGTAATTTATTTTGTTTTTGGTGCTCTCAACAAAAACTTTATTTTTTTTGGAAAATTTTACTTTATTCAATCAAACTAAAAATGTAAAAATCATGCAAAAAAATCTTCTTAATTGGAAATTTTAATCGGGTTTGTTAGTTAGAAAAACATTATTGTACAATATTTTCCCGCGAATCCAAAAAATTTCAACAAATTTCTTGTTGCAGGTGTAAAAGCATAAAGCAAACGGAGAAAATGAGTGATCGTTTGGTTAAGCGAAAAGCAGACTGTGCATCGGAAGAGGAAGTTTACGGCGCTGAGGAAGAGACTCCGCCAAAAAACGTCGCAAAACATCGAGAACAGCTGCAGCAATTTCGCGTTGGGTTTTTACTGTAATATTGCGACTGTTTGATGTATTTATGTACTGTATGGAATCTGGGATACCGTGGGTTACTGTCATTAAGCTGGCACTTGTGGAATCCGAAGCGGGCCACTACCGTCTGGCCACTATACCGTCTCAGAAACGTTTAGTAGCTCGCCACTTTTTTCAAGACGCACAATCTGCATAATCTTTATATCATTCGATAGGCCGTAAATAAGAATGTAAGCATTCGGAAAGAATTGGATAAAATTGAACAAAGTTATGACAAGAAATAAAAATCCCGATTTTTACGATTTTTAATTTATAACTTTTGATATTGCATCAGACCGGCTCGTTGTTGCTGACATATATCTTCTAATCATTTAGAGCTGTCGATGATATAAAGATTATGAAGATTGGTCAGTCTTGAAAAAAGTTATGATCTGCTAAACGTTCCTGAGACGGTATAGTGGCCAGACGGTAGTAACCCCCACCCAGTAGAATCTGAGATATGGCTGTAATAAGCTGGCACTATCATCATCGAGGTTGATGTATCGTGTAAAATCCGTCACCAGACATTTCATCATGACTTTTTAGAGCCCAATAAAATTCTTAACAAAAAAAAATGGCTGCTAGAGTGTTTGGCGAATTGTCTATTGATGAATTGTCCGACTCCGCCCAATTTTCATGGTCTTACCGTGCATTACGCTCCCGGCCGGAACAACGAGCATTATTAGTACGCATGGAGACGAACCGTGTGACCACCACAACCAAAAGAATTCGCACTATTAATATGTCGCAAGCGAATCGCGTGAAACCACTCGCAACAATTGAGCCATGTGCAACAAAAGGCTTTCAAAAGTGTTAAGCCGATTCACAGTTAATGCAAATGTCCAATTTCAGTTACAACAATTCCATTACATTTTACATGGATCGCAACAGTTTGGTGCCGACCGTTTTGTCGCGAGCATAAATTCAATTAGGTTAAATTCTGCGTCAAAATTTGCACTTTAAATAAATGTCATCAATATGTCTGAAAATCAAAGAAAATTTTTTGAAATTTAAAGAATAAAGTAAAATAATTTGAATTGAAGTGCCCCGGTGGCGTCCGAAGAAGAAAACGTTTATTGACAGACAAAAACAATTGAAAGGTTGCTGAAATTGTGAAGTGGGCTGGAACTGAACACCCAAATTGCTTATACAGTATAAGGTGATGGATAACGCCGGAGGGGGCAATTGGATGTGTAAATTGTGTGAAATATAGAGAGCCCCGGGGGGAAAGCCTGAAGCACCGCTCTTCTCAATTTATCGTCAAAGATACATCGTCTTCATCTTCGGTTCAATTTCCTCGACCATTTTCAGTGCGTCGTTGTGAATAGGTTGAACGGTTTCATTGCTCATGTTAATGTTGAAAGCGTTGTTGTCAAGAAGGAATTTTGTTGTCACACCAATATTTGTCTATTAAGAGGGCATAAAGTTTATTAATAAAAAATTTAAAAATATAAAATATAATTAGTTTTTTTCTTACTTTTTCACGCTTAGCATTGTATATAACTAGCCAAATTCTGTCTCGGCTGCAGAATTCCAGCATTTTAGTTTCATAAATTGGAATATTAATGCCATTTTGTCCATTGAATTGGACGCCGCTTCCAAACACAATATTTTGCGTGCTTCCTGGTTGCAAATAAGCACACTCAATTTCCAATTCATAATCCAGCAATGGACGTTGGGAAACCCCAAAATTTGGCGAAGATTGTTGGAAATAAAATTGTTTGTTTCCCGACCGCTCAATGTTGAATGCTAGCACATAGGATCTTCGTGCCGAAAGTTCAGTCTTCGGGATCACATATTCCATCTTAAATAAAAGAATGAAAAAGTGTAAGCCAAAGCTTAGAAATAGGGATTCTTTATTATTCTTTGATCTTTTATTTAGTGGACAAACCGATTCATATGGAAAATCACCATTCTTTATTAGAACTTTCACTGTTGGGATGTGATGGTCACATCTGCTAAAATCTGTGCCAATGTTAACATATCCGGCCGTCCCCAATCCATCAAAGGATGGCTCATACTCTGCCCATCCAACTGTTAACGGGAGGCCATCAATGTTGAGGCAGCTGATTTTAGCTTCATATCTCAGAACGGACGGTTTTACCCATATTTTTATTGCCTCCACAAATTGCAAAACGGCGAATAATAATAAAAGAATAGAGAAGAAATTAAACATTCTAAAAATTAATTATGTTTAAGCATTTGAAAGAGCTTTGCATATTTTGGTTGAATTATTTATTGGCAACCATTTACAAGAATTTAAAGAATTATGTCAATGTTGGGTAAAAAAATGTAAATTAAATAGCGAATGATAGAAAAAAATTGTTGAGAGTGATTTTATATTTGAAAATTATAGTTTATTTTTTTCCCTGCCAAGTTATCCTTCTATGTATAGAAAGAAAAATTTGTAGTTTAATATATTAATATATAATAAATATAAATCAGCGTTGTCACCTCTCTCTTTGTTTCCACACATGAGGAAAGAAAACGTAGACCAACGCTTTCTATTGATTTATGTGTGTGTGTAAATTTATAGAAACCATGGATTTGTATAATGTATAGAAGCCATGAATTTGTATAATGTATAGAAGGATTCTCTCATGCATAAATTTACAATTTCTTTTTACAATGTGTTTTTGAATTTGGCCATTTCCAACGCACTATAATCGGTCCAGTTTTGGCAACAAATAATGGCGAATTGCCTAAGAGCATTTTACTATATTGATTGTTTTTCATATTTATAAAATACACTTTTTATTTTATAAAAAAAATCTAAAATATATTAACGGAGATGCCAACTAGGGTTAGTGCACGGTCGGTTAACCAAAACCGAACACCGGGGGTTCTAAACCGGCCTAACTGAAAACCGGTACCCACGGTTATCCGGTTTCTGTTGTAAAAATGAAAAAATACACCCCCTAATGCTGGAATTTTTTATGGGAGTTTGTTGAGAAAATTAAATATTGTATTAGACATTTTGCCAAAAAATATTCTTCAATTTTTAATTTATAAATTCAGAGAGGTCCGGCGGTCACCGATAGGCGCCGCCGGGAATATTTTTTTGAAAATTTCAGTAATTCAATGAAAATTATGAATTTTTAAGTAAAATTTAAAAAAAATTAAATAATTGAAGACTGATCTGAATGTTAGACATAAAAAATCTGATTAAAAATCATGGATAAACTATAGTGAACGCCCCATTCCAAAACGGCATTAATTATATACCAATCGCTTTGTCTCGACGAGCTAAGCTCGGAAAAATAGGTCAAAAGTTTAGGAAAAATGTTTGAACCGGTTTTTGAACCATTTAAACATGTCCAAAATGGGAATTTTAGCTTCTATCCCATTTGAATAGTTTTTTCTTTGTCTATGCTTATAAAAGTGACATTGTTCAGTTTATGGTTAAATGCCGACAAATTTTTTCAAAATTCACATGTTGCAAGTTGCAACATTAATTAACAAAATCCAAAATTACAATGAACACGCAAGTAACGATCGAATTCATGATTTTTGAATGATTTTTAGGCCAAACTTGTTTTTTGGAAGATTTTGCATTTTGAAAATGTTCGAATTCGGGTCCGGGGTTCGGAATTGGTCGAAATGGAGATAAATTTGGATTCTACGCAGGCATCGCGATGCTGTTCCGGAACTTTTAAAGCTGGCTTAAAGAAAGAAAGTAATTACGGGTTTTGTTTTTTATTTTTCAGTTTTTCCCATTGCGCTCGCGGCTTTCGTAAAATATATCTGCGGACATAATACACATTCAAACGAGCTTAGCTGGAAAAATGATCAAAAAAGCTCTTCAAAACAATTTGGACGAATCATCAGATGTAGATGAAGATGAAATGTGTGAATTTTGCAATTTTACACCGTGCGCATTTGGTTTGGTAATCCGCAAAATTTCGGTTCGGATAACCGAAGAATTCCCAGGAACCGCCAACCCTAATTTTGTGTACCCGTCCTTGGTCTTGACCTTGGCAACTGGGTATAGAAAGCCTTTTCTTTGTTCCCGAAAAACAGATTTTCCGAATAACAGCTTTACTGGGCGATCGAGAGTGTGAAGCTATCGAGAATCTCGAACGAAAAATTCGGTACAATGTCGGAAAATCTCAAAGCAGATTTATCATTTTGATCGAATCTCGATCGATCCGTGCTCTAAATGAAATCTTTGCTCAATTTTTCTTAAAATTAATAAATAACGATACAATTACGAAGACGCAAATATGAGCTTTCAAAAACTTAAATTTTAAAATTATAAATGAATTTTAAATATTTTAACATTGCTTTTCTGAATTTTCACTTTCCGAGAAAATCATTTTAAAAATATTTTTGGTTTGGGATAAAATATCCAATAAGTTTCAAATTTTCGAATCTTTCGTATTCCATCCATACGTTTAATATTTTACCACAACATTCTTCACTCATCGCCGCGGGGCATGTGAGGGCAAACAAATAATCTCATTATTAAACTTTATCCCAGCGCTATGGTGGCGCAAAAGTGCCAAACAGTAAGAGAAGTGCCTCGGGCAATTTCCATCAAACCGAGCGAAAAGTGTGCCTTTCGGGGATTTTATCAAATGTTCCTATGCTTTTTTCTCTTTTAATTTTTCCGAAAAATTCTTTCAGATTTTCAAATTTTTATAAGGTTTAAGTAAGAATAAATAAAAAGGAGTAATTATTAAAAAAAAGAATAAAATGGATTTCACTCGGGGAGTAGAAACTTCGATAGATATAAGTTAGAGTCAGAACTTATCAACTGAGCCACACGGGCATTGCGTGGCAATTTGTGCAATTATACTAAATTAAGGATTTCTAAATTTGTCATTATGTATTTTTCAAATCTTTCAAGCCCACAATTCTTTAATGCTTTCACACCAAAAATGCCATCTTTACCAGTGCAAAAAAGTCTCGTTTTCCGAGACTAAAAACCCGAGACCGAGAACCGAGACCGAGACCCAAAAAAACCCGAGAAATTTTTCGAATCGAGAACCGAGACCGAGAATCTCGAACAGCTCTACAAAATAGAGGCCGGATTTTGGAAAAATAACCCGTATCTGATCATCTCTGTTCTAGCCAATTTTGAATTCATAGAACGCAATAATCAAGCTTTATAAAACCGAGTTTAAAAATTATGTTTAATTTTCTAAAATTAAATATATATATATAATAAATGCCATTTTTATTTTGTACTACTACTGTATTTGTTTTTTAAATTTTGTTCAGTATCGCAACAGTATGCGCAGTACATTCACGATTTCATTGTTGTCGCGGTGCTGCCCAAACTGATCAGTTGCGTAAATACGATTGCTTCTGCAATTTATGTGTCTATGAACTTTGTGCCACTTAGCAAATTGTTGATTCTTGTCGGGCAATTCTGTTGGCTTATGGCTCATGGTGAGGCATTCATATTGTATGGCCGAGAATCTTGATGCAGAAAAGGAAGGCTCCGCCCTCTGGGAAGGTCTTTAAAAGTACATAGGTCCGGACTTACGGACCGATCGAGATTTCGATCAAGAACCTAAAAAAAAATCACTAAGATCTTCGTCGATCAAGAATCTCCAAAAAATCACTAAGATCTTCGTCGATCGAGAATCTCGATCGACCGAGCTCGTGTGGACAAGTAGTGATCGGGGTCAGTTTTTCATCTTACTCCCGAATATTAACTATTCGGTGAATTAATACAGAAGCGAATTATATTTTATCAATTTATTATCTAGATTTAAAATAAGAATTTCAAAATTAATGCATTAAATTAATTTTTCATTTTGTTAAAATAATTCGTAAAAAAAGGCATTCCGCCCTTCATCTACTTGCTGCTGAACAGAACTGTTCGTCGTGACGAACAATTGAGCCATGTGCAACAAAAGGCTTCCAAAAATGTTAAGCCGATTCACTGCACAGTTAGTGTAAATGTCCTATTTCAGTTACAACTAGAGACCGGAAACTTGGACCCAAAACCCAAAAAATTTTTGGTCATTTTTTGGGTTTTGGGTTTTTTTGGGTTGACAAAACCCAAAAAATTTAAGAAAACATAATAAAATATCCAAATTTCCAATTTTTTAAAATTTTTTAATCTGACCAGTCATCATAAATCCATGAATAATATTAATATCAGGGAAGCCACCTGTTAAACCAAAAAACAGGAATATCGGCTGAAAAATTAGAAAAATATCAGGAATATTTTTTAGGTGTGTAATATATGAATTTAATGCCAAAACTTTTTTATTGTTAAGAAAATTGTGTAAAATTTCGATAATTTGCCGATTTTTGAATTTTCAGCAAAACCAATTTCTTTTCACAAATTCTGCTTTACTAGGGGGTGTCGGTAGGCGGTGCCGATAGGCGCCGCCGAGAAACCCGGCTTTTTTCTCGACCCGAGACCCGAAACCCGACCTTTTTTTCGGGTAACCCGCGGCAACCCTGGTATGTAGTAAAGGAAAAATAACAAATAAGTGCTCGCACTAAAGAAGGTTCGGACCCAACACATAACGTAAGAGTTACCGAAAAGACAAACCACTAAGCCATCAATTACTCAAAAAGGTTCTTGTAAAAAAGATTGAAAAATCACTTAATGGTGCTATCTTTAGGAGTGTAAATTCAACTGGGCAATCCCCAAAACTTTTGTACAAAAGAGGGCATGGACCCAAAACCCAAAAATTTTTTGGGTTTTGGTTTTTTTGGGTTTTGCTCCAATCTGACCCAAAAAATTTTTGGTCCAATTTTTTGTACAAAAACCCCAAAAAATTTTTGGGTTTTGGGGCCGGACTCTAGTTACAACAATTCCATTGCATTTTACACGGATCGCAACAGTTTGATGCCGGCCGTTTTGTCGCGAGCATAAATTCAATTAGGTTAAAAGAAGCAAAAGTTTAAAAAAACGCTGAATTTTTCTTTCAATTTGAAGTGAAACGCTCCTGTTTTGACTACCAATTTGTCTGAAAATCAAAGAAAATTAAAATAAATGTCATCAAAATTTGTCTGAAAATCAAAGAAAATTAAAATGTCATCAAAATATGTCTGAAAATCAAAGAAAATTTTTTAAATCAAAAGAATAAAGTAAAATCATTTGAATTGAAGTGCCCCGGTGGCGTCCGAAGAAGAAAACGTTTATTGACAGACAAAAACAATTGAAAGGTTGCTGAAATTGTAAAGTGGGCTGGAACTGAACACCCAAATTGCTTATACAGTATAAGGTGATGGATAACGGGGAAAGGCTTATACAGTATAAGGTGATTGATAACGGGGAAAGGCTTATACAGTATAAGGTGATGGATAACGAGGAAAGGCTTATACAGTATAAGGTGATGGATAACGGGGAAAGGCTTATACAGTATAAGGTGATGGATAACGGGGAAAGGCTTATACAGTATAAGGTGATGGATAACGGGGAAAGGCTTATACAGTATAAGGTGATGGATAACGGGGAAAGGCTTATACAGTATAAGGTGATGGATAACGGGGAAAGGCTTATACAGTATAAGGTGATGGATAACGGGGAAAGGCTTATACAGTATAAGGTGATGGATAACGGGGAAAGGCTTATACAGTATAAGGTGATGGATAACGGGGAAAGGCTTATACAGTATAAGGTGATTGATAACGGGGAAAGGCTTATACAGTATAAGGTGATGGATAACGAGGAAAGGCTTATACAGTATAAGGTGATGGATAACGGGGAAAGGCTTATACAGTATAAGGTGATGGATAACGGGGAAAGGCTTATACAGTATAAGGTGATGGATAACGGGGAAAGGCTTATACAGTATAAGGTGATGGATAACGGGGAAAGGCTTATACAGTATAAGGTGATGGAGGGGGGCAATTGTGTGAAATATGGAGAGCCCCGGGGGAAAAGACTAAAGCACTGCTCTTTTCAATTTATCGTCAAAGATACATCGTCTTCATCTTCGGTTCAATTTCCTCGACCATTTCAGTGCGTCCTTGTGTAGGTTGGATGGTTTTATTGCTCATGTTAATGTTGAAAGCGTCGTTTTCAAGAAGGAATTCGCTTTTCACGCCAATATTTGTCTATTAAGAGGGCATTAATTTGTAAGTTTATTAATCAAAATAATTATTTTAAAAATGGCTTTTATTTTATTATTTTCTTCTTACTGTTTCACGGTCATTCTGGTGAATAATTAGCCGAATTTTGCCTTTGCTGCAGAATGCCATCATTTTAATTTCATAAATTGGAATATTAATGCCATTTTGACCATTCTTTTGGACGCCGCTTCCAAACACAATATATTGCGTAAAGGATCTTAAAGGGTGATGATAATGGCACACAATTTCCAATTCATAATTCATCAATGGACGTTGGGAACCCCCAAAATTTGACGAAGATTGTTGGAAATAAAATTGTTTGTGTGCCGACGGCGCAATGTTGAACGCTAGCACAAAGGCGGATCTTCGTGCCGAAAGTTCAGCCTTCGGGATCTCAAATTCCATCTTAAATAAAACAATGAGAAAAGTGTAAGCCAAAGCTTAGAAATAAGGATTCTTTATGGCTTTTATTTATTGGACAAAGAATCTGAACGAAAACAATAACGCACCGTTATTCGAACTTTCACATTTGGGTTGACATCCTCACATCTGCTTAAATTTGTGCCAATGTTAACATATCCAGTCGACCCCGCTTCTCCAAAGACTGAAGCATGCTTTGCCCTTCCAATTGTTAACGGGAGGCCATTACTGTTGAGGCAAATGATTTCAGCGTCATATCGCTGATCGGACGGTTTTACCCATATTTTTATTGCCTCCACAAATTGCAAAACGGCAATTATTAATAAAAGAATGGAGAAGAAATTAAACATTCTAAAAATTTCAATTTGTTTAAGCATTTGAAAGAGCTTTGCATATTTTGGTTGAATTATTTATTGGCAACCATTTACAAAAATTTAAAGAATTATGTCAATGTTGGGATGCACCTGAATATGCACCAAATATGCCGAAATATGCACCAAAAAATGGCACTTTTAGGACAGTAATATTAGGTAAATTTAAAGCCTTTTTGCGTATTATTTTATCGTTTTAGAAAATTGAAAAATTTCGGTAGTTTTAATTGCCTGGCCAACTCATCGCCAGCCTAGCCATCTCGGCTCATCCAATCGAGCGCTGCATTATTTCAGCGCCGAATTTTTTCATTTCCTTTTTTATGCAAATGTTCAATTTTTCGAACTTTTTTTGAAAATGACTAAAAGTCTGCCGTTAAAGATGAATTATTTTTTAAAAACAGCCAGAAACCTATGACTTTGGGTGCATTTTACATATTTTTGGTAAAAAATGCCAAAATATGCTCGAAATATGTTCAAAACCCCAAAATATGCAAAATATGTTTTTTATTGACCAAAAAAGCTCAAACCAACGCGAAAAGGCTATTTTTGGGCCGTATTCCTCAGAAATATAAGCACTAAAAAATATGTAAAACGTATAAATCCCAACCCTAGTTATAGTGAGTGAATTGTTGGCATTCTGCACAATTTATCATATGGCATTTGCCATTTAAAAAAGCAATTTGGGCTCTCTGATTGGGATGAATCAATGTTAAGGAATTTTACTGATTAGGGAAAATATTGAATTCTGGTCAAATTTTGCTGCAAAAAGGGTATTGATTCACTGAAAAAGGGATTTAATTAGCTTGCATTTTTTTTTCTTTTAGCATAATTTAAAATTTTATTTTTAAATTGCGAAAAAAAAGAAAATTGGAAAATAATTATTTTACTAGGGCTATATTCCTATTTACCTTAAAGATAAAAATTATCAAATATAAATGTGAAAAATCTTTATTTCAGCCCCCCTTAAATTGGAATATTTTTGCCCTAAATCACAAGTCTCTCTCTCTTTGTTTCCACACATGACGAAAAGAAAACGTAGACCAACGCTTTCTATTGATTCATGTGTATGTGTATAATGTATAGAAGTCATGGATTTGTATAATGTATAGAAACCATAGTTTGTGTAATGTGTAGAAGGATTTTCTCTGCATAAATTTTTCTTTTTACATCTATTGATTCATGTGTGTGTGTGTGTGTGTGTATAATTAGGCCATGGATTTGTATAATGTATAGAAGCCATAGATTTGTATAATGTATAGAAGGATTCTCTCATGCATAAATTTTTCTTTTTTTCATGTGTGTGTGTATAATTATAGGGCATGGATTTGTATAATGTATAGAAGCCATGGATTTGTAATGTATAGAAAGGATTCTCTCATGCATAATTTCACAATTTCTTTTCACAATGTGTATGAATTTGGCCATTTCCAACGCACTATAATCGGTCCAGTTTTGGCAACAAATAATGGTGAATTGCCTAAAAGCATTTTACTAGGTATATTGATTGCTTTTCATATTTATAAAATATACTTTTTATTATAAAAAAAACTAAAATATATTAACGGAGATGCCAACTAGGGTAGTGCACGGTCGGTTAACCAAAACCGAAAACCGGGGGTCCTAAAACCGGCCTAACCGAAAATCGTTACCCCCGGTTTTCCGGTTTTGGTTGTAAAATGAAAAAATACACCCCTAATGCTGGAATTTTTTATGGGAGTTTGTTGAAAAATTAAAAATTGTATTGGACATTTTTCCAAAAAATATCCTTCAATTTTTCTTTATAAATTCACTTATTTGATTTTTTACATCAAAAATTGCACAAAGTAAACTGTTGACACAAATAGAGGCCGGTGGAAAAAAACCCGTATCTGATCATCTCTGTTCTAGCCAATTTTAATTCATTGAACGCAATTAATCAAGCAATAAAACCGAGTTTGAAAATTATGTTTAATTTTCTAAAATTAAATATATATATATATATATATATAATAAATGCCGATTATTTTTGTCACTACTTTATTTGTTTTTAAATTTTGTTCAGTATCGCAACAGTATGCGCAGTACATTCACGATTTCATTGTTGTCGCGGTGCTGCCCAGACTGATCAGTTGCGTAAATACGATTGCTTCTGCAATTTATGTGTCCATGAACTTTGTGTCACTTACTAAGGGAGAGCTCCCCAGTGTCCGCGGAGTTTCGGGATGAAACTTGGCATACTGATAGATCACCCCCATATTTCTACCACAAAGTGACATTTATTTTTGCTAAGGAGGCCTGGGGAACGAGATTCGAAAGTGTGAAGCTATCGAGAATCTCGAACGAAAAAGTCGGTACAATGTCGAAAAATCTCAAAGCAAATTTATCATTTTGATCGAATCTCGATCGATCCGTGCTCTAAATGAAATCTTTGCTCAATTTTTCTTAAAATTGAATAAATAACGATACAATTACAAAGACGCAAATATGAACTTTCAAAAACTTAAATTTTAAAATTATAAATGAATTTTAAATATTTTAACATTGCTTTTCTGAATTTCCACTTTCCGAGAAAATCATTTTAAAAATATTTTTGGTTTGGGATAAAATATCCAATAAGTTTCAAATTTTCGAATCCTTCGTATTCCATCCATACGTTTAATATTTTACCACAACATTCTTCACTCATCGCCGCGGGGCATGTGAGGGCAAACAAATAATCTCATTATTAAACTTTATCCCAGCGCTATGGTGGCGCAAAAGTGCCAAACAGTAAGAGAAGTGCCTCGGGCAATTTCCATCAAACCGAGCGAAAAGTGTGCCTTTCGGGGATTTTCTCAAATGTTCCTATGCTTTTTTCTCTTTTAATTTTTCCGAAAAATTCTTTCCGATTTTCAAATAACTTTTGTGCAGATTATTTTAAGAATTTTATTTTAAAAAATGTTCAAAATTGTTTTGGATTAAAATTAGGATTTAAATCTGCATTTATTCGCTTCCATTGGCTTTCCTTTACATTGGCATTGGCGCCCTCTCCTTTTTTCTCACAGTAGGATTTGGCATAGTGTCTTAAGTAATTTATTTTGTTTTTGGTGCTCTCAACAAAAACTTTTTTTTTTTGTTGGAAATTTTACTTTATTCAATCAAACTAAAAATGTAAAAATCATGCAAAAAAATCTTCTTAATTGGAAATTTTAATCGGGTTTGTTAGTTAGAAAAACATTATTGTACAATATTTTCCCGCGAATCCAAAAAATTTCAACAAATTTCTTGTTGCAGGTGTAAAAGCATAAAGCAAACGGCGAAAATGAGTGATCGTTTGGTTAAGCGAAAAGCAGACTGTGCATCGGAAGAGGAAGTTTACGGCGCTATATGGCTGTAATAAGCTGGCACTATCATCATCGAGGTTGATGTATCGTGTAAAATCCGTCACCAGACATTTCATCATGACTTTTTAGAGCCCAATAAAATTCTTAACAAAAAAAATGTCTGCTAGAGTGTTTGGCGAATTGTCTATTGATGAATTGTCCGACTCCGCCCAATTTTCATGGTCTTACCGTGCATTACGCTCCCGGCCGGAACAACGAGCATTATTAGTACGCTGGAGACGAACCGCGTACCGCTCTTCTCAATTTATCGTCAAAGATACATCGTCTTCATCTTCGGTTCAATTTCCTCGACCATTTACAGTGCGTCGTTGTGAAATAGGTTGAACGGTTTTATTGCTCATGTTAATGTTGAAAGCGTTGTTGTCAAGAAGGAATTTTGTTGTCACACCAATATTTGTCTATTAAGAGGGCATAAAGTTTATTAATAAAAAATTTAAAAATATAAAATATAATTAGTTTTTTTCTTACTTTTTCACGCTTAGCATTGTATATAACTAGCCAAATTCTGTCTCGGCTGCAGAATTCCAGCATTTTAATTTCATAAATTGGAATATTAATGCCATTTTCTCCATTGAATTGGACGCCGCTTCCAAACACAATATTTTGCGTGGTTCCTGGTTGCAAATAAGCACACTCAATTTCCAATTCATAATCCAGCAATGGACGTTGGGAACCCCAAAATTTGGCGAAGATTGTTGGAAATAAAATTGTTTGTTTCCCGACCGCTCAATGTTGAATGCTAGCACATAGGATCTTCGTGCCGAAAGTTCAGTCTTCGGGATCACATATTCCATCTTAAATAAAAGAATGAAAAAGTGTAACTCAAAGCTTAGAAATAGGGATTCTTTATTATTCTTTGATCTTTTATTTAGTGGACAAACCGATTCATATGGAAAATCACCATTCTTTATTAGAACTTTCACTGTTGAGTTGCGTCGGTCACATCTGCTTAAATCTGTGCCAATTTTAACATATCCGGCCGTCCCCAATCCATCAAAGGATGGCTCATACTCTGCCCATCCAACTGTTAACGGGAGGTCATCAATGTTGAGGCAGCTGATTTTAGCTTCATATCTCAGAACGGACGGTTTTACCCATATTTTTATTGCCTCCACAAATTGCAAAACGGCGAATAATAATAAAAGAATAGAGAAGAAATTAAACATTCTAAAAATTAATTATGTTTAAGCATTTGAAAGAGCTTTGCATATTTTGGTTGAATTATTTATTGGCAACCATTTACAAGAATTTAAAGAATTATGTCAATGTTGGGTAAAAAAATGTAAATTAAATAGCGAATGATAGAAAAAAATTGTTGAGAGTGATTTTATATTTGAAAATTATAGTTTATTTTTTTCCCTGCCAAGTTATCCTTCTATGTATAGAAAGAAAAATTTGTAGTTTAATATATTAATATATAATAAATATAAATCAGCGTTGTCACCTCTCTCTTTGTTTCCACACATGAGGAAAGAAAACGTAGACCAACGCTTTCTATTGATTTATGTGTGTGTGTAAATTTATAGAAACCATGGATTTGTATAATGTATAGAAGCCATGAATTTGTATAATGTATAGAAGGATTCTCTCATGCATAAATTTACAATTTCTTTTTACAATGTGTTTTTGAATTTGGCCATTTCCAACGCACTATAATCGGTCCAGTTTTGGCAACAAATAATGGCGAATTGCCTAAGAGCATTTTACTATATTGATTGTTTTTCATATTTATAAAATACACTTTTTATTTTATTAAAAAATCTAAAATATATTAACGGAGATGCCAACTAAGGTTGTAGTGCACGGTCGGTTAACCAAAACCGAACACCGGGGGTTCTAAACCGGCCTAACTGAAAACCGGTACCCACGGTTATCCGGTTTCTGTTGTAAAAATGAAAAAATACACCCCCTAATGCTGGAATTTTTTATGGGAGTTTGTTGAGAAAATTAAATATTGTATTAGACATTTTGCCAAAAAATATTCTTCAATTTTTAATTTATAAATTCAGAGAGGTCCGGCGGTCACCGATAGGCGCCGCCGGGAATATTTTTTTGAAAATTTCAGTAATTCAATGAAAATTATGAATTTTTAAGTAAAATTTAAAAAAAATTAAATAATTGAAGACTGATCTGAATGTTAGACATAAAAAATCTGATTAAAAATCATGGATAAACTATAGTGAACGCCCCATTCCAAAACGGCATTAATTATATACCAATCGCTTTGTCTCGACGAGCTAAGCTCGGAAAAATAGGTCAAAAGTTTAGGAAAAATGTTTGAACCGGTTTTTGAACCATTTAAACATGTCCAAAATGGGAATTTTAGCTTCTATCCCATTTGAATAGTTTTTTCTTTGTCTATGCTTATAAAAGTGATATTGTTCAGTTTATGGTTAAATGCCGACAAATTTTTTCAAAATTCACATGTTGCAAGTTGCAACATTAATTAACAAAATCCAAAATTACAATGAACACGCAAGTAACGATCGAATTCATGATTTTTGAATGATTTTTAGGCCAAACTTGTTTTTTGGAAGATTTTGCATTTTGAAAATGTTCGAATTCGGGTCCGGGGTTCGGAATTGGTCGAAATAGAGATAAATTTGGATTCTACGCAGGCATCGCGATGCTGTTCCGGAACTTTTAAAGCTGGCTTAAAGAAAGAAAGTAATTACGGGTTTTGTTTTTTATTTTTCAGTTTTTCCCATTGCGCTCGCGGCTTTCGTAAAATATATCTGCGGACATAATACACATTCAAACGAGCTTAGCTGGAAAAATGATCAAAAAAGCTCTTCAAAACAATTTGGACGAATCATCAGATGTAGATGAAGATGAAATGTGTGAATTTTGCAATTTTACACCGTGCGCATTTGGTTTGGTAATCCGCAAAATTTCGGTTCGGATAACCGAAGAATTCCCAGGAACCGCCAACCCTAATTTTGTGTACCCGTCCTTGGTCTTGACCTTGGCAACTGGGTAAGAAAGCCTTTTCATTGTTCCCGAAAAACAGATTTTCCGAATAACAGCTTTACTGGGCGATCGAGAGTGTGAAGCTATCGAGAATCTCGAACGAAAAATTCGGTACAATGTCGGAAAATCTCAAAGCAGATTTATCATTTTGATCGAATCTCGATCGATCCGTGCTCTAAATGAAATCTTTGCTCAATTTTTCTTAAAATTAATAAATAACGATACAATTACGAAGACGCAAATATGAGCTTTCAAAAACTTAAATTTTAAAATTATAAATGAATTTTAAATATTTTAACATTGCTTTTCTGAATTTTCACTTTCCGAGAAAATCATTTTAAAAATATTTTTGGTTTGGGATAAAATATCCAATAAGTTTCAAATTTTCGAATCTTTCGTATTCCATCCATACGTTTAATATTTTACCACAACATTCTTCACTCATCGCCGCGGGGCATGTGAGGGCAAACAAATAATCTCATTATTAAACTTTATCCCAGCGCTATGGTGGCGCAAAAGTGCCAAACAGTAAGAGAAGTGCCTCGGGCAATTTCCATCAAACCGAGCGAAAAGTGTGCCTTTCGGGGATTTTATCAAATGTTCCTATGCTTTTTTCTCTTTTAATTTTTCCGAAAAATTCTTTCAGATTTTCAAATTTTTATAAGGTTTAAGTAAGAATAAATAAAAAGGAGTAATTATTAAAAAAAAGAATAAAATGGATTTCACTCGGGGAGTAGAAACTTCGATAGATATAAGTTAGAGTCAGAACTTATCAACTGAGCCACACGGGCATTGCGTGGCAATTTGTGCAATTATACTAAATTAAGGATTTCTAAATTTGTCATTATGTATTTTTCAAATCTTTCAAGCCCACAATTCTTTAATGCTTTCACACCAAAAATGCCATCTTTACCAGTGCAAAAAAGTCTCGTTTTCCGAGACTAAAAACCCGAGACCGAGAACCGAGACCGAGACCCAAAAAAACCCGAGAAATTTTTCGAATCGAGAACCGAGACCGAGAATCTCGAACAGCTCTACAAAATAGAGGCCGGATTTTGGAAAAATAACCCGTATCTGATCATCTCTGTTCTAGCCAATTTTGAATTCATAGAACGCAATAATCAAGCATTTATAAAACCGAGTTTAAAAATTATGTTTAATTTTCTAAAATTAAATATATATATATATAATAAATGCCATTTTTATTTTGTACTACTACTGTATTTGTTTTTTAAATTTTGTTCAGTATCGCAACAGTATGCGCAGTACATTCACGATTTCATTGTTGTCGCGGTGCTGCCCAAACTGATCAGTTGCGTAAATACGATTGCTTCTGCAATTTATGTGTCTATGAACTTTGTGCCACTTAGCAAATTGTTGATTCTTGTCGGGCAATTCTGTTGGCTTATGGCTCATGGTGAGGCATTCATATTGTAATGGCCGAGAATCTTGATGCAGAAAAGGAAGGCTCCGCCCTCTGGGAAGGTCTTTAAAAGTACATAGGTCCGGACTTACGGACCGATCGAGATTTCGATCAAGAACCTAAAAAAAATCACTAAGATCTTCGTCGATCAAGAATCTCCAAAAAATCACTAAGATCTTCGTCGATCGAGAATCTCGATCGACCGAGCTCGTGTGGACAAGTAGTGATCGGGGTCAGTTTTTCATCTTACTCCCGAATATTAACTATTCGGTGAATTAATACAGAAGCGAATTATATTTTATCAATTTATTATCTAGATTTAAAATAAGAATTTCAAAATTAATGCATTAAATTAATTTTTCATTTTGTTAAAATAATTCGTAAAAAAAGGCATTCCGCCCTTCATCTACTTGCTGCTGAACAGAACTGTTCGTCGTGACGAACAATTGAGCCATGTGCAACAAAAGGCTTCCAAAAATGTTAAGCCGATTCACTGCACAGTTAGTGTAAATGTCCTATTTCAGTTACAACTAGAGACCGGAAACTTGGACCCAAAACCCAAAAAATTTTTGGTCATTTTTTGGGTTTTGGGTTTTTTTGGGTTGACAAAACCCAAAAAATTTAAGAAAACATAATAAAATATCCAAATTTCCAATTTTTTAAAATTTTTTAATCTGACCAGTCATCATAAATCCATGAATAATATTAATATCAGGGAAGCCACCTGTTAAACCAAAAAACAGGAATATCGGCTGAAAAATTAGAAAAATATCAGGAATATTTTTTAGGTGTGTAATATATGAATTTAATGCCAAAACTTTTTTATTGTTAAGAAAATTGTGTAAAATTTCGATAATTTGCCGATTTTTGAATTTTCAGCAAAACCAATTTCTTTTCACAAATTCTGCTTTACTAGGGGGTGTCGGTAGGCGGTGCCGATAGGCGCCGCCGAGAAACCCGGCTTTTTTCTCGACCCGAGACCCGAAACCCGACCTTTTTTTCGGGTAACCCGCGGCAACCCTGGTATGTAGTAAAGGAAAAATAACAAATAAGTGCTCGCACTAAAGAAGGTTCGGACCCAACACATAACGTAAGAGTTACCGAAAAGACAAACCACTAAGCCATCAATTACTCAAAAAGGTTCTTGTAAAAAAGATTGAAAAATCACTTAATGGTGCTATCTTTAGGAGTGTAAATTCAACTGGGCAATCCCCAAAACTTTTGTACAAAAGAGGGCATGGACCCAAAACCCAAAAATTTTTTGGGTTTTGGTTTTTTTGGGTTTTGCTCCAATCTGACCCAAAAAATTTTTGGTCCAATTTTTTGTACAAAAACCCCAAAAAATTGCGAGCATAAATTCAATTAGGTTAAAAGAAGCAAAAGTTTAAAAAAACGCTGAATTTTTCTTTCAATTTGAAGTGAAACGCTCCTGTTTTGACTACCAATTTGTCTGAAAATCAAAGAAAATTAAAATAAATGTCATCAAAATTTGTCTGAAAATCAAAGAAAATTAAAATGTCATCAAAATATGTCTGAAAATCAAAGAAAATTTTTTAAATCAAAAGAATAAAGTAAAATCATTTGAATTGAAGTGCCCCGGTGGCGTCCGAAGAAGAAAACGTTTATTGACAGACAAAAACAATTGAAAGGTTGCTGAAATTGTAAAGTGGGCTGGAACTGAACACCCAAATTGCTTATACAGTATAAGGTGATGGATAACGGGGAAAGGCTTATACAGTATAAGGTGATTGATAACGGGGAAAGGCTTATACAGTATAAGGTGATGGATAACGAGGAAAGGCTTATACAGTATAAGGTGATGGATAACGGGGAAAGGCTTATACAGTATAAGGTGATGGATAACGGGGAAAGGCTTATACAGTATAAGGTGATGGATAACGGGGAAAGGCTTATACAGTATAAGGTGATGGATAACGGGGAAAGGCTTATACAGTATAAGGTGATGGATAACGGGGAAAGGCTTATACAGTATAAGGTGATGGATAACGGGGAAAGGCTTATACAGTATAAGGTGATGGATAACGGGGAAAGGCTTATACAGTATAAGGTGATGGATAACGGGGAAAGGCTTATACAGTATAAGGTGATTGATAACGGGGAAAGGCTTATACAGTATAAGGTGATGGATAACGAGGAAAGGCTTATACAGTATAAGGTGATGGATAACGGGGAAAGGCTTATACAGTATAAGGTGATGGATAACGGGGAAAGGCTTATACAGTATAAGGTGATGGATAACGGGGAAAGGCTTATACAGTATAAGGTGATGGATAACGGGGAAAGGCTTATACAGTATAAGGTGATGGAGGGGGGCAATTGTGTGAAATATGGAGAGCCCCGGGGGAAAAGACTAAAGCACTGCTCTTTTCAATTTATCGTCAAAGATACATCGTCTTCATCTTCGGTTCAATTTCCTCGACCATTTCAGTGCGTCCTTGTGTAGGTTGGATGGTTTTATTGCTCATGTTAATGTTGAAAGCGTCGTTTTCAAGAAGGAATTCGCTTTTCACGCCAATATTTGTCTATTAAGAGGGCATTAATTTGTAAGTTTATTAATCAAAATAATTATTTTAAAAATGGCTTTTATTTTATTATTTTCTTCTTACTGTTTCACGGTCATTCTGGTGAATAATTAGCCGAATTTTGCCTTTGCTGCAGAATGCCATCATTTTAATTTCATAAATTGGAATATTAATGCCATTTTGACCATTCTTTTGGACGCCGCTTCCAAACACAATATATTGCGTAAAGGATCTTAAAGGGTGATGATAATGGCACACAATTTCCAATTCATAATTCATCAATGGACGTTGGGAACCCCAAAATTTGACGAAGATTGTTGGAAATAAAATTGTTTGTGTGCCGACGGCGCAATGTTGAACGCTAGCACAAAGGCGGATCTTCGTGCCGAAAGTTCAGCCTTCGGGATCTCAAATTCCATCTTAAATAAAACAATGAGAAAAGTGTAAGCCAAAGCTTAGAAATAAGGATTCTTTATGGCTTTTATTTATTGGACAAAGAATCTGAACGAAAACAATAACGCACCGTTATTCGAACTTTCACATTTGGGTTGACATCCTCACATCTGCTTAAATTTGTGCCAATGTTAACATATCCAGTCGACCCCGCTTCTCCAAAGACTGAAGCATGCTTTGCCCTTCCAATTGTTAACGGGAGGCCATTACTGTTGAGGCAAATGATTTCAGCGTCATATCGCTGATCGGACGGTTTTACCCATATTTTTATTGCCTCCACAAATTGCAAAACGGCAATTATTAATAAAAGAATGGAGAAGAAATTAAACATTCTAAAAATTTCAATTTGTTTAAGCATTTGAAAGAGCTTTGCATATTTTGGTTGAATTATTTATTGGCAACCATTTACAAAAATTTAAAGAATTATGTCAATGTTGGTATGCACCTGAATATGCACCAAATATGCCGAAATATGCACCAAAAAATGGCACTTTTAGGACAGTAATATTAGGTAAATTTAAAGCCTTTTTGCGTATTATTTTATCGTTTTAGAAAATTGAAAAATTTCGGTAGTTTTAATTGCCTGGCCAACTCATCGCCAGCCTAGCCATCTCGGCTCATCCAATCGAGCGCTGCATTATTTCAGCGCCGAATTTTTTCATTTCCTTTTTTATGCAAATGTTCAATTTTTCGAACTTTTTTTGAAAATGACTAAAAGTCTGCCGTTAAAGATGAATTATTTTTTAAAAACAGCCAGAAACCTATGACTTTGGGTGCATTTTACATATTTTTGGTAAAAAATGCCAAAATATGCTCGAAATATGTTCAAAACCCCAAAATATGCAAAATATGTTTTTTATTGACCAAAAAAGCTCAAACCAACGCGAAAAGGCTATTTTTGGGCCGTATTCCTCAGAAATATAAGCACTAAAAAATATGTAAAACGTATAAATCCCAACCCTAGTTATAGTGAGTGAATTGTTGGCATTCTGCACAATTTATCATATGGCATTTGCCATTTAAAAAAGCAATTTGGGCTCTCTGATTGGGATGAATCAATGTTAAGGAATTTTACTGATTAGGGAAAATATTGAATTCTGGTCAAATTTTGCTGCAAAAAGGGTATTGATTCACTGAAAAAGGGATTTAATTAGCTTGCATTTTTTTTTCTTTTAGCATAATTTAAAATTTTATTTTTAAATTGCGAAAAAAAAGAAAATTGGAAAATAATTATTTTACTAGGGCTATATTCCTATTTACCTTAAAGATAAAAATTATCAAATATAAATGTGAAAAATCTTTATTTCAGCCCCCCTTAAATTGGAATATTTTTGCCCTAAATCACAAGTCTCTCTCTCTTTGTTTCCACACATGACGAAAAGAAAACGTAGACCAACGCTTTCTATTGATTCATGTGTATGTGTATAATGTATAGAAGTCATGGATTTGTATAATGTATAGAAACCATAGTTTGTGTAATGTGTAGAAGGATTTTCTCTGCATAAATTTTTCTTTTTACATCTATTGATTCATGTGTGTGTGTGTGTGTGTGTATAATTAGGCCATGGATTTGTATAATGTATAGAAGCCATAGATTTGTATAATGTATAGAAGGATTCTCTCATGCATAAATTTTTCTTTTTTTCATGTGTGTGTGTATAATTATAGGGCATGGATTTGTATAATGTATAGAAGCCATGGATTTGTAATGTATAGAAAGGATTCTCTCATGCATAATTTCACAATTTCTTTTCACAATGTGTATGAATTTGGCCATTTCCAACGCACTATAATCGGTCCAGTTTTGGCAACAAATAATGGTGAATTGCCTAAAAGCATTTTACTAGGTATATTGATTGCTTTTCATATTTATAAAATATACTTTTTATTATAAAAAAAACTAAAATATATTAACGGAGATGCCAACTAGGGTAGTGCACGGTCGGTTAACCAAAACCGAAAACCGGGGGTCCTAAAACCGGCCTAACCGAAAATCGTTACCCCCGGTTTTCCGGTTTTGGTTGTAAAATGAAAAAATACACCCCTAATGCTGGAATTTTTTATGGGAGTTTGTTGAAAAATTAAAAATTGTATTGGACATTTTTCCAAAAAATATCCTTCAATTTTTCTTTATAAATTCACTTATTTGATTTTTTACATCAAAAATTGCACAAAGTAAACTGTTGACACAAATAGAGGCCGGTGGAAAAAAACCCGTATCTGATCATCTCTGTTCTAGCCAATTTTAATTCATTGAACGCAATTAATCAAGCAATAAAACCGAGTTTGAAAATTATGTTTAATTTTCTAAAATTAAATATATATATATATATATATATAATAAATGCCGATTATTTTTGTCACAACTGTATTTGTTTTTAAATTTTGTTCAGTATCGCAACAATATGCGCAGTACATTCACGATTTCATTGTTGTCGCGGTGCTGCCCAGACTGATCAGTTGCGTAAATACGATTGCTTCTGCAATTTATGTGTCCATGAACTTTGTGTCACTTACTAAGGGAGAGCTCCCCAGTGTCCGCGGAGTTTCGGGATGAAACTTGGCATACTGATAGATCACCCCCATATTTCTACCACAAAGTGACATTTATTTTTGCTAAGGAGGCCTGGGGAACGAGATTCGAAAGTGTGAAGCTATCGAGAATCTCGAACGAAAAAGTCGGTACAATGTCGAAAAATCTCAAAGCAAATTTATCATTTTGATCGAATCTCGATCGATCCGTGCTCTAAATGAAATCTTTGCTCAATTTTTCTTAAAATTGAATAAATAACGATACAATTACAAAGACGCAAATATGAACTTTCAAAAACTTAAATTTTAAAATTATAAATGAATTTTAAATATTTTAACATTGCTTTTCTGAATTTCCACTTTCCGAGAAAATCATTTTAAAAATATTTTTGGTTTGGGATAAAATATCCAATAAGTTTCAAATTTTCGAATCCTTCGTATTCCATCCATACGTTTAATATTTTACCACAACATTCTTCACTCATCGCCGCGGGGCATGTGAGGGCAAACAAATAATCTCATTATTAAACTTTATCCCAGCGCTATGGTGGCGCAAAAGTGCCAAACAGTAAGAGAAGTGCCTCGGGCAATTTCCATCAAACCGAGCGAAAAGTGTGCCTTTCGGGGATTTTCTCAAATGTTCCTATGCTTTTTTCTCTTTTAATTTTTCCGAAAAATTCTTTCCGATTTTCAAATAACTTTTGTGCAGATTATTTTAAGAATTTTATTTTAAAAAATGTTCAAAATTGTTTTGGATTAAAATTAGGATTTAAATCTGCATTTATTCGCTTCCATTGGCTTTCCTTTACATTGGCATTGGCGCCCTCTCCTTTTTTCTCACAGTAGGATTTGGCATAGTGTCTTAAGTAATTTATTTTGTTTTTGGTGCTCTCAACAAAAACTTTTTTTTTTTGTTGGAAATTTTACTTTATTCAATCAAACTAAAAATGTAAAAATCATGCAAAAAAATCTTCTTAATTGGAAATTTTAATCGGGTTTGTTAGTTAGAAAAACATTATTGTACAATATTTTCCCGCGAATCCAAAAAATTTCAACAAATTTCTTGTTGCAGGTGTAAAAGCATAAAGCAAACGGCGAAAATGAGTGATCGTTTGGTTAAGCGAAAAGCAGACTGTGCATCGGAAGAGGAAGTTTACGGCGCTATATGGCTGTAATAAGCTGGCACTATCATCATCGAGGTTGATGTATCGTGTAAAATCCGTCACCAGACATTTCATCATGACTTTTTAGAGCCCAATAAAATTCTTAACAAAAAAAATGTCTGCTAGAGTGTTTGGCGAATTGTCTATTGATGAATTGTCCGACTCCGCCCAATTTTCATGGTCTTACCGTGCATTACGCTCCCGGCCGGAACAACGAGCATTATTAGTACGCTGGAGACGAACCGCGTACCGCTCTTCTCAATTTATCGTCAAAGATACATCGTCTTCATCTTCGGTTCAATTTCCTCGACCATTTACAGTGCGTCGTTGTGAAATAGGTTGAACGGTTTTATTGCTCATGTTAATGTTGAAAGCGTTGTTGTCAAGAAGGAATTTTGTTGTCACACCAATATTTGTCTATTAAGAGGGCATAAAGTTTATTAATAAAAAATTTAAAAATATAAAATATAATTAGTTTTTTTCTTACTTTTTCACGCTTAGCATTGTATATAACTAGCCAAATTCTGTCTCGGCTGCAGAATTCCAGCATTTTAATTTCATAAATTGGAATATTAATGCCATTTTGTCCATTGAATTGGACGCCGCTTCCAAACACAATATTTTGCGTGGTTCCTGGTTGCAAATAAGCACACTCAATTTCCAATTCATAATCCAGCAATGGACGTTGGGAACCCCAAAATTTGGCGAAGATTGTTGGAAATAAAATTGTTTGTTTCCCGACCGCTCAATGTTGAATGCTAGCACATAGGATCTTCGTGCCGAAAGTTCAGTCTTCGGGATCACATATTCCATCTTAAATAAAAGAATGAAAAAGTGTAACTCAAAGCTTAGAAATAGGGATTCTTTATTATTCTTTGATCTTTTATTTAGTGGACAAACCGATTCATATGGAAAATCACCATTCTTTATTAGAACTTTCACTGTTGAGTTGCGTCGGTCACATCTGCTTAAATCTGTGCCAATTTTAACATATCCGGCCGTCCCCAATCCATCAAAGGATGGCTCATACTCTGCCCATCCAACTGTTAACGGGAGGTCATCAATGTTGAGGCAGCTGATTTTAGCTTCATATCTCAGAACGGACGGTTTTACCCATATTTTTATTGCCTCCACAAATTGCAAAACGGCGAATAATAATAAAAGAATAGAGAAGAAATTAAACATTCTAAAAATTAATTATGTTTAAGCATTTGAAAGAGCTTTGCATATTTTGGTTGAATTATTTATTGGCAACCATTTACAAGAATTTAAAGAATTATGTCAATGTTGGGTAAAAAAATGTAAATTAAATAGCGAATGATAGAAAAAAATTGTTGAGAGTGATTTTATATTTGAAAATTATAGTTTATTTTTTTCCCTGCCAAGTTATCCTTCTATGTATAGAAAGAAAAATTTGTAGTTTAATATATTAATATATAATAAATATAAATCAGCGTTGTCACCTCTCTCTTTGTTTCCACACATGAGGAAAGAAAACGTAGACCAACGCTTTCTATTGATTTATGTGTGTGTGTAAATTTATAGAAACCATGGATTTGTATAATGTATAGAAGCCATGAATTTGTATAATGTATAGAAGGATTCTCTCATGCATAAATTTACAATTTCTTTTTACAATGTGTTTTTGAATTTGGCCATTTCCAACGCACTATAATCGGTCCAGTTTTGGCAACAAATAATGGCGAATTGCCTAAGAGCATTTTACTATATTGATTGTTTTTCATATTTATAAAATACACTTTTTATTTTATTAAAAAATCTAAAATATATTAACGGAGATGCCAACTAAGGTTGTAGTGCACGGTCGGTTAACCAAAACCGAACACCGGGGGTTCTAAACCGGCCTAACTGAAAACCGGTACCCACGGTTATCCGGTTTCTGTTGTAAAAATGAAAAAATACACCCCCTAATGCTGGAATTTTTTATGGGAGTTTGTTGAGAAAATTAAATATTGTATTAGACATTTTGCCAAAAAATATTCTTCAATTTTTAATTTATAAATTCAGAGAGGTCCGGCGGTCACCGATAGGCGCCGCCGGGAATATTTTTTTGAAAATTTCAGTAATTCAATGAAAATTATGAATTTTTAAGTAAAATTTAAAAAAAATTAAATAATTGAAGACTGATCTGAATGTTAGACATAAAAAATCTGATTAAAAATCATGGATAAACTATAGTGAACGCCCCATTCCAAAACGGCATTAATTATATACCAATCGCTTTGTCTCGACGAGCTAAGCTCGGAAAAATAGGTCAAAAGTTTAGGAAAAATGTTTGAACCGGTTTTTGAACCATTTAAACATGTCCAAAATGGGAATTTTAGCTTCTATCCCATTTGAATAGTTTTTTCTTTGTCTATGCTTATAAAAGTGATATTGTTCAGTTTATGGTTAAATGCCGACAAATTTTTTCAAAATTCACATGTTGCAAGTTGCAACATTAATTAACAAAATCCAAAATTACAATGAACACGCAAGTAACGATCGAATTCATGATTTTTGAATGATTTTTAGGCCAAACTTGTTTTTTGGAAGATTTTGCATTTTGAAAATGTTCGAATTCGGGTCCGGGGTTCGGAATTGGTCGAAATAGAGATAAATTTGGATTCTACGCAGGCATCGCGATGCTGTTCCGGAACTTTTAAAGCTGGCTTAAAGAAAGAAAGTAATTACGGGTTTTGTTTTTTATTTTTCAGTTTTTCCCATTGCGCTCGCGGCTTTCGTAAAATATATCTGCGGACATAATACACATTCAAACGAGCTTAGCTGGAAAAATGATCAAAAAAGCTCTTCAAAACAATTTGGACGAATCATCAGATGTAGATGAAGATGAAATGTGTGAATTTTGCAATTTTACACCGTGCGCATTTGGTTTGGTAATCCGCAAAATTTCGGTTCGGATAACCGAAGAATTCCCAGGAACCGCCAACCCTAATTTTGTGTACCCGTCCTTGGTCTTGACCTTGGCAACTGGGTAAGAAAGCCTTTTCATTGTTCCCGAAAAACAGATTTTCCGAATAACAGCTTTACTGGGCGATCGAGAGTGTGAAGCTATCGAGAATCTCGAACGAAAAATTCGGTACAATGTCGGAAAATCTCAAAGCAGATTTATCATTTTGATCGAATCTCGATCGATCCGTGCTCTAAATGAAATCTTTGCTCAATTTTTCTTAAAATTAATAAATAACGATACAATTACGAAGACGCAAATATGAGCTTTCAAAAACTTAAATTTTAAAATTATAAATGAATTTTAAATATTTTAACATTGCTTTTCTGAATTTTCACTTTCCGAGAAAATCATTTTAAAAATATTTTTGGTTTGGGATAAAATATCCAATAAGTTTCAAATTTTCGAATCTTTCGTATTCCATCCATACGTTTAATATTTTACCACAACATTCTTCACTCATCGCCGCGGGGCATGTGAGGGCAAACAAATAATCTCATTATTAAACTTTATCCCAGCGCTATGGTGGCGCAAAAGTGCCAAACAGTAAGAGAAGTGCCTCGGGCAATTTCCATCAAACCGAGCGAAAAGTGTGCCTTTCGGGGATTTTCTCAAATGTTCCTATGCTTTTTTCTCTTTTAATTTTTTTTTCCCCTTTTAATTTTTCAGAACTTCCC
>JAIXHY010000034.1:425536-629304 GCA_020449905.1 Globodera pallida | reverse complement strand
ANTAAAATCTCAGCTTTTGTTTAGAATTTTTCCAATGTGTTCATTTCTTTTCTTTTTTNTTTAAATCATTCCATTTCCACGGTATATCATATAGAGAATTAGCAGATGAGGTTGAACGTTCAGAACTGTAAATTTTTTTTTTGGAAATTTTAATTTCATTAATTTGAATTTACCCGTCATGTCGCTGAACATTGTCAATTGGACNGCCTGATGGCAATGGATGAAAATTTTTATTAAAAAGCATACCTTTAATTAAAAATTGCGGTTTCCAAAAATTTATGGTTGTAAAGGAAATTTTCAACTTTTGCGCAATTTTTTCTTTATACATTTTTGGATTCTCTTTTTCAATTTTTTAAAATCGTTTCACGAATTCNGCCTTCTCAGCCTCAGTGTGTATCTTTCTTTTTGCTAATCAAAATTTTAATTAAAAATNNAAACATTTTCTTGAAACTCTAAAATGAGTTATCAAATTNTAATTTGTGCTAAAAACTATTCACAATTTTGATAACTTTTTAGTTGAAGTGTCCGGACCCGGATAACCCTGATTCCNGGTCCGAATTGGGCTCTAATTTATGCTAGAAGGTATAAATGAAAGAAACGATTATTCAAACTAAAATTTTGAANTATTAATTTTAATAAAACAATATTTTGATTACTTTCATAAATTTTTCAATTTTTAAAATCTAGTTCAAAAAGCAAAACAAATTAAATAACTTGTAAAAATTTNNTTTGTNTTTTGCGATTTATGTGCAAAATTACCGAGTTTTAAATCTTTAGGTTTACTTTTCCATAGAGCTAAGGTTGAGATGTGAATGTTCAACATTTGCGCAATTTCGTCATTAAGAAGTTGAGGATTTTCTTTTTTGATTTTATGAAAATTTTTCAACAATTTCGCCTTTTCAGCGTCAGTGTGTTTCTGGTTCTCTAACAGAATTATGGTTTATAAAAATAAAATAAATTAAATCATAAATTGACTTGAAACTCCAAATTGGTTTTTCCAAAAATAAATAGTTTTACGAGAAACTCCAAATTTTCGCGCAATTTTTTCCTCAACATTTTTCATATAATAAGACATTCCTTTGGCTCGAGTTTTGAATTCTTTTTTTAATTGATCAAAGTTCGCAATAATTTCTTGTTTTTCTACTTCAGAATAATTCTTTTTAATACCTTTAAAAAAAAAAAAGAAATAATTCAATTTTATTGTTAAAATTAGAATTTATAATAAACATCATTTGTTTACTTTTTTAAAACCCCAATTTAAAATGTNAATTTATTTTTGTGATTTTGCAGATATCTATAATTATTCCATTTACATTTAAAAACTTTTAAGTAATTAATAACGATAATTGTAAACTTCTTAAAATTTCAATTTAATTTTAATTCAAATTTTAATAATTGAATCAAAGAATCAATTAGCAAAATAAAATTTAAATTTGCAGACATATATTTGATGGCAAAACTACCAGGTTTTGATGATTCTATTTTCCATTGACCAAAGGTTGAGCTATTAATGTTCAACATTTGCTCAATTTTGTCTTCACAGAATTGAGGATTACCCCTTCGAGCGAGACTCGAGACGAGATTCTCGAAAAAATCTCGGATCTCGAAAAATTTCGTGAAGCTCATATTAGTCGAGACGAGATTCTCGAAAAATCTCGGATCTCGAAAAATCTCGAGCCGGAACAGTCGAGATTCGAGATTTTTGATGAAAATTAATTTTTATTTTCAAAATTCTCAGAAACTCCACCAAATTTTGTAAGGGTAAGAAGGGATCAGTAGAAGCATGTCTGCAAAATTTGGTAACGAATTAGAGTAGGACGGGACCGGGACTTTTGGGAAAAACCGGGACTTACCGGGACTAGAAAAACCGGGACCGGTTCCGGGACTAACCAGGACTTTTCAAGAGGAAATTTTTTGGTTTGTAATGGTCAATAGTAAAACAAAATTTTTTTATTATTATTATTAAAAATATATTCTTTATTATCTTAAACTTAAAGTACCTAATCCATCATCAATTCTTTTTAAGATTTTGCTTTACTTTTAGGCGGGTGGGGGTCGGCGGTGCCGATAGGCGCCGCCGGAAAAAATTTTTGAATTTTTGTTAAGAAATTTCATCAAAAATTTTAGCAAAATTATGAATTTTGCTTCGGAATTTTGGGATAAAAATTGGTTTACGTAGTGGAGGATGTACGGTGGTGCCGACAGGCGCCGCCGGAGAAATTTTTACAAAAATTGGCAATCTTTGTTAAGGAAATTGAAGCAAAAAATTCAGGAAGACGTGATAAATTTATTTCAAAAATTCTTGTTTTGGCCTCAAAATCATTCGAAAAGCACAAACTCACAACGAAAAGGCAAGTAATGATCGAATTTATGGTTTTTGAATGATTTTGAAGCCAACATTGATTTTTGGAAAATTTGAATCTCTGAAAAATTGTTCGAATTCGGGTCCGGAATTCGGAATTGGTCGAAGCGGTGCCGACAGGCGCCGCCGGGGGAATTTTTTACAAAAATTGGCAATTTTTGTTAAGAAAGCACTGTTTTTATGAAAAATTTTTGGAGTCGAGATCAAGAATCTCGAGCTTCTTTCGAGCGAGACTCGAGACGAGATTCTCGAAAAAATCTCGGATCTCGAAAAATCTCGAAAATTCAGTTTTATTCGAGACGAGATGTCGAGACGAGATTTCTCGAGAATCTCGTCGAGATTTTTCGACATGTCGAGACGAGATCTCGTCTCGACCGGGCTCTAGTCCACATCACTCTCACCGTCTGTCTCTCTCTTTTTAGCACACTATTTCTTCAAAAAATAAAATGTTTAAAAAAGTAACTAAAACAATTTTTAGATGGGGTGCGTTGATGTCCAAATTACTCTCACCGTCTGTCTGTCTCTCTCTTTTTAGCACATTATTTCTTCAAAAAATAAAATGTTTAAAAAAATAACTAAAACAATTTTTAGATAGATAGGGTTTACCTCCACATCACTCTCACCGTCTGTCTGTCTCTCTCTTTTTAGCACATTATTTCTTCAAAAAATAAAATGTTTAAAAAAGTAACTAAAACAATTTTTAGATGGGGTGCGTTGATGTCCAAATTACTCTCACCGTCTGTCTGTCTCTCTCTTTTTAGCACATTATTTCTTCAAAAAATAAAATGTTTAAAAAAATAACTAAAACAATTTTTAGATTGGGTCGTTGACGTCCAAATTACTCTCACCGTCTCTGTCTGTCTCTCTCTTTTTAGCACATTATTTCTTCAAAAAATAAAATGTTTAAAAAAATAACTAAAACAATTTTTAGATTGGGTCGTTGACGTCGAAATTACTCTCACCGTCTCTGTCTGTCTCTCTCTTTTTAGCACATTATTTCTTCAAAAAATAAAATGTTTAAAAAAATAACTAAAACAATTTTTAGATAGATAGGGTTTACCTCCACATCACTCTCACCGTCTGTCTGTCTCTCTCTTTTTAGCACATTATTTCTTCAAAAAATAAAATGTTTAAAAAAGTAACTAAAACAATTTTTAGATGGGGTGCGTTGATGTCCAAATTACTCTCACCGTCTGTCTGTCTCTCTCTTTTTAGCACATTATTTCTTCAAAAAATAAAATGTTTAAAAAAATAACTAAAACAATTTTTAGATTGGGTCGTTGACGTCCAAATTACTCTCACCGTCTCTGTCTGTCTCTCTCTTTTTAGCACATTATTTCTTCAAAAAATAAAATGTTTAAAAAAATAACTAAAACAATTTTTAGATAGATAGGGTTTACCTCCACATCACTCTCACCGTCTGTCTGTCTCTCTCTTTTTAGCACATTATTTCTTCAAAAAATAAAATGTTTAAAAAAGTAACTAAAACAATTTTTAGATGGGGTGCGTTGATGTCCAAATTACTCTCACCGTCTGTCTGTCTCTCTCTTTTTAGCACATTATTTCTTCAAAAAATAAAATGTTTAAAAAAATAACTAAAACAATTTTTAGATTGGGTCGTTGACGTCCAAATTACTCTCACCGTCTCTGTCTGTCTCTCTCTTTTTAGCACATTATTTCTTCAAAAAATAAAATGTTTAAAAAAATAACTAAAACAATTTTTAGATTGGGTCGTTGACGTCCAAATTACTCTCACCGTCTCTGTCTGTCTCTCTCTTTTTAGCACATTATTTCTTCAAAAAATAAAATGTTTAAAAAAATAACTAAAACAATTTTTAGATTGGGTCGTTGACGTCCAAATTACTCTCACCGTCTCTGTCTGTCTCTCTCTTTTTAGCACATTATTTCTTCAAAAAATAAAATGTTTAAAAAAATAACTAAAACAATTTTTAGATTGGGTCACTGACGTCCAAATTACTCTCACATCTGTCTGTCTCTCTCTTTTTAGCACATTATTTCTTCAAAAAATAAAGTTTAAAAAAATAAGTAAAACAATTTTTAGATGGGTTGCGTTGATGTCCAAATTACTCTCACCGTCTGTCTGTCTCTCTCTTTTTAGCACATTATTTCTTCAAAAAATAAAATGTTTAAAAAAATAACTAAAACAATTTTTAGATAGGGTCGTTGACGTCCAAATTACTCTCACCGTCTGTCTGTCTCTCTCTTTTTAGCACATTATTTCTTCAAAAAATAAAATGTTTAAAAAAGTAACTAAAACAATTTTTAGATGGGGTGCGTTAATGTCCAAATTACTCTCACCGTCTGTCTGTCTCTCTCTTTTTAGCACATTATTTCTTCAAAAAATAAAATGTTTAAAAAAATAACTAAAACAATTTTTAGATAGGGTCGTTGATGTCCAAATTACTCTCACCGTCTGTCTCTCTCTTTTTAGCACACTATTTCTTCAAAAAATAAAATGTTTAAAAAAGTAACTAAAACAATTTTTAGATGGGGTGCGTTGATGTCCAAATTACTCTCACCGTCTGTCTGTCTCTCTCTTTTTAGCACATTATTTCTTCAAAAAATAAAATGTTTAAAAAAATAACTAAAACAATTTTTAGATAGGGTCGTTGACGTCCAAATTACTCTCACCGTCTGTCTGTCTCTCTCTTTTTAGCACATTATTTCTTCAAAAAATAAAATGTTTAAAAAAGTAACTAAAACAATTTTTAGATGGGGTGCGTTAATGTCCAAATTACTCTCACCGTCTGTCTGTCTCTCTCTTTTTAGCACATTATTTCTTCAAAAAATAAAATGTTTAAAAAAATAACTAAAACAATTTTTAGATAGGGTCGTTGACGTCCAAATTACTCTCACCGTCTGTCTCTCTCTTTTTAGCACACTATTTCTTCAAAAAATAAAATGTTTAAAAAAGTAACTAAAACAATTTTTAGATGGGGTGCGTTGATGTCCAAATTACTCTCACCGTCTGTCTGTCTCTCTCTTTTTAGCACATTATTTCTTCAAAAAATAAAATGTTTAAAAAAATAACTAAAACAATTTTTAGATAGGGTCGTTGACGTCCAAATTACTCTCACCGTCTGTCTGTCTCTCTCTTTTTAGCACATTATTTCTTCAAAAAATAAAATGTTTAAAAAAGTAACTAAAACAATTTTTAGATGGGGTGCGTTAATGTCCAAATTACTCTCACCGTCTGTCTCTCTCTTTTTAGCACACTATTTCTTCAAAAAATAAAATGTTTAAAAAAATAACTAAAACAATTTTTAGATAGGGTTTACCTCCACATCACTCTCACCGTCTGTCTGTCTCTCTCTTTTTAGCACATTATTTCTTCAAAAAATAAAATGTTTAAAAAAATAACTAAAACAATTTTTAGATTGGGTCGTTGACGTCCAAATTACTCTCACCGTCTCTGTCTGTCTCTCTCTTTTTAGCACATTATTTCTTCAAAAAATAAAATGTTTAAAAAAATAACTAAAACAATTTTTAGATAGATAGGGTTTACCTCCACATCACTCTCACCGTCTGTCTGTCTCTCTCTTTTTAGCACATTATTTCTTCAAAAAATAAAATGTTTAAAAAAATAACTAAAACAATTTTTAGATTGGGTCACTGACGTCCAAATTACTCTCACCGTCTCTGTCTGTCTCTCTCTTTTTAGCACATTATTTCTTCAAAAAATAAAATGTTTAAAAAAGTAACTAAAACAATTTTTAGATGGGGTGCGTTGATGTCCAAATTACTCTCACCGTCTGTCTGTCTCTCTCTTTTTAGCACATTATTTCTTCAAAAAATAAAGTTTAAAAAAATAACTAAAACAATTTTTAGATGGGTTGCGTTGATGTCCAAATTACTCTCACCGTCTCTGTCTGTCTCTCTCTTTTTAGCACATTATTTCTTCAAAAAATAAAATGTTTAAAAAAATAACTAAAACAATTTTTAGATAGATAGGGTTTACCTCCACATCACTCTCACCGTCTGTCTGTCTCTCTCTTTTTAGCACATTATTTCTTCAAAAAATAAAATGTTTAAAAAAGTAACTAAAACAATTTTTAGATGGGGTGCGTTGATGTCCAAATTACTCTCACCGTCTGTCTGTCTCTCTCTTTTTAGCACATTATTTCTTCAAAAAATAAAATGTTTAAAAAAATAACTAAAACAATTTTTAGATTGGGTCGTTGACGTCCAAATTACTCTCACCGTCTCTGTCTGTCTCTCTCTTTTTAGCACATTATTTCTTCAAAAAATAAAATGTTTAAAAAAATAACTAAAACAATTTTTAGATAGATAGGGTTTACCTCCACATCACTCTCACCGTCTGTCTGTCTCTCTCTTTTTAGCACATTATTTCTTCAAAAAATAAAATGTTTAAAAAAGTAACTAAAACAATTTTTAGATGGGGTGCGTTGATGTCCAAATTACTCTCACCGTCTGTCTGTCTCTCTCTTTTTAGCACATTATTTCTTCAAAAAATAAAATGTTTAAAAAAATAACTAAAACAATTTTTAGATTGGGTCGTTGACGTCCAAATTACTCTCACCGTCTCTGTCTGTCTCTCTCTTTTTAGCACATTATTTCTTCAAAAAATAAAATGTTTAAAAAAATAACTAAAACAATTTTTAGATTGGGTCACTGACGTCCAAATTACTCTCACCGTCTCTGTCTGTCTCTCTCTTTTTAGCACATTATTTCTTCAAAAAATAAAATGTTTAAAAAAATAACTAAAACAATTTTTAGATTGGGTCGTTGATGTCCAAATTACTCTCACCGTCTGTCTGTCTCTCTCTTTTTAGCACATTATTTCTTCAAAAAATAAAGTTTAAAAAAATAAGTAAAACAATTTTTAGATGGGTTGCGTTGATGTCCAAATTACTCTCACCGTCTGTCTGTCTCTCTCTTTTTAGCACATTATTTCTTCAAAAAATAAAATGTTTAAAAAAATAACTAAAACAATTTTTAGATAGGGTCGTTGACGTCCAAATTACTCTCACCGTCTGTCTGTCTCTCTCTTTTTAGCACATTATTTCTTCAAAAAATAAAATGTTTAAAAAAGTAACTAAAACAATTTTTAGATGGGGTGCGTTAATGTCCAAATTACTCTCACCGTCTGTCTCTCTCTTTTTAGCACACTATTTCTTCAAAAAATAAAATGTTTAAAAAAATAGCTAAAGCAGGGTTCGTTGACGTCCAAATTACTCTCACCGTCTGTCTGTCTCTCTCTTTTTAGCACACTATTTCTTCAAAAAATAAAATGTTTAAAAAAGTAACTAAAACAATTTTTAGATGGGGTGCGTGATGTCCAAATTACTCTCACCGTCTGTCTGTCTCTCTCTTTTTAGCACATTATTTCTTCAAAAAATAAAATGTTTAAAAAGTAACTTAAACAATTTTTAGGGTCCGTTGACGTCCACATTAGAGCCCGGACTTGAGCTTCGAGCGAGACTCGAGACGAGATTCTCGAAAAAATCTCGGATCTCGAAAAATCTCGTGAAGCTCATATTAGTCGAGACGAGATTCTCGAAAAATCTCGGATCTCGAAAAATCTCGAGCCGGAACAGTCGAGATTCGAGATTTTTGATGAAAATTAATTTTTATTTTCAAAATTCTCAGAAACTCCACCAAATTTTGTAAGGGTAAGAAGGGATCAGTAGAAGCATGTCTGCAAAATTTGGTAACGAAATATAAGTGTTAGCATGTGTTCAAAGTAGAGTAGGACGGGACCGGGACTTTTGGGAAAAACCGGGACTTACCGGGACTAGAAAAACCGGGACCGGTTCCGGGACTTAGCCAGGACTTTTCAAGAGGAAATTTTTTGGTTTGTAATGGTCAATGGTAAAACAAAATTTTTTTATTATTATTATTAAAAATATATTCTTTATTATCTTAAACTTAAAGTACCTAATCCATCATCAATTCTTTTTAAGATTTTGCTTTACTTTTAGGCGGGTGGGGGTCGGCGGTGCCGATAGGCGCCGCCGGAAAAAATTTTTGAATTTTTGTTAAGAAATTTCATCAAAAATTTTAGCAAAATTATGAATTTTGCTTCGGAATTTTGGGATAAAAATTGGTTTACGTAGTGGAGGATGTACGGTGGTGCCGACAGGCGCCGCCGGAGAAATTTTTACAAAAATTGGCAATCTTTGTTAAGGAAATTGAAGCAAAAAATTCAGGAAGACGTGATAAATTTATTTCAAAAATTCTTGTTTTGGCCTCAAAATCATTCGAAAAGCACAAACTCACAACGAAAAGGCAAGTAATGATCGAATTTATGGTTTTTGAATGATTTTGAAGCCAACATTGATTTTTGGAAAATTTGAATCTCTGAAAAATTGTTCGAATTCGGGTCCGGAATTCGGAATTGGTCGAAGCGGTGCCGACAGGCGCCGCCGGGGGAATTTTTTACAAAAATTGGCAATTTTTGTTAAGAAAGCACTGTTTTTATGAAAAATTTTTGGAGTCGAGATCAAGAATCTCGAGCTTCTTTCGAGCGAGACTCGAGACGAGATTCTCGAAAAAATCTCGGATCTCGAAAAATCTCGAAAATTCAGTTTTATTCGAGACGAGATGTCGAGACGAGATTTCTCGAGAATCTCGTCGAGATTTTTCGACATGTCGAGACGAGATCTCGTCTCGACCGGGCTCTAGTCCACATCACTCTCACCGTCTGTCTCTCTCTTTTTAGCACACTATTTCTTCAAAAAATAAAATGTTTAAAAAAGTAAATAAAACAATTTTTAGATGGGGTGCGTTGATGTCCAAATTACTCTCACCGTCTGTCTGTCTCTCTCTTTTTAGCACATTATTTCTTCAAAAAATAAAATGTTTAAAAAAATAACTAAAACAATTTTTAGATAGGGTTTTTACGTCCACATCACTCTCAACGTCTGTCTCTCTCTTTTTAGCACACTATTTCTTCAAAAAATAAAATGTTTAAAAAAGTAACAAAACAATTTTTAGATGGGGTGCGTTGATGTCCAAATTACTCTCACCGTCTGTCTGTCTCTCTCTTTTTAGCACATTATTTCTTCAAAAAATAAAATGTTTAAAAAAGTAGTCCAAATTACTCTCACCGTCTGTCTGTCTCTCTCTTTTTAGCACATTATTTCTTCAAAAAATAAAATGTTTAAAAAGTTGATGTCCAAATTACTCTCACCGTCTGTCTCTCTCTTTTTAGCACAAGCTAAAACTGCCAAAAATCGATCTTTTTCGTGGTTTTCTGATCATAACTTTTTTAAACTTTGATTTACTGCTTAGTTTAGTTTTACAAACAACTTCTCTGCATCTAAAGATTTCCAATGGTATAAGCTTTAACTGATTTAGTGGTGTGAATAAAAGGTATGATGTCTAAAACTACTTCATAAAATGTGGCGGATCTACGAAACGCCCTGGCGGATTTACGAAACGCCCATAGTGGCGGAATTTACGAAACGACCTAGCACGGAAAAGAATTATGCAAAGAGAAGCAAAAAGTAAAAAAAAATATTAAAAAAAATATTTAATAAACAAATAATCCGATGCTTCAAGAGAAATTCTAGAAAACCGTCAAAATCGTCCCAACCCCAAAATGGATTATGCTCACAAACTCTGTGATATACCTATATTTAGTAATGGTTACATGGTTATACACACTTTTTTGATCGATCACAATTGTGGATTTTGAGGATTTATTATTTAAAGAATAAAATGTTATGTGGGTACTAAATAGTCAATTTTCAAAATCAATTCGTCGAAATTTTTTATTAAACTTTTTCCTTTCAAAGTTAGCTGAACTTTCTACAGCGTACTTTCAGTTCTCGTCTTGTTTTTTTTTTCAAAAAAGGGAAATGAAATAGCAGAAAATATTAATTAAAATAGTAAATTTTATTTTTTTGTTGATATTTTGTTTTGCCTTTGTTGTAAGTTGTAACGTTAACAAATAAATTTAAACATCAATACGAAGTCCTAATAAATGGTTTTTGTGTCACAATTGGGACTCGCTAGGTCAACCAAACAAAAACAGATAACCGAAATCGAGGATAAAGCCAAACCAAACCGAGAACAAAAAGCAACCAAATTTTTTGGATCTTTTATAGCAAAAATACCAAATGTACAACAATTAGTGTTCTGTAAAATTGGATTTTCAGTTCAAAATAATACCGGAGGTCTTTTGGGATAATTTATGACCTTTCTTGTGCTAAATATTTAGGAAATGTTTTTATTCATAAAAATATGATTTGGTAAATTTTAGTTAACAAAAAATCTATTGATTTTGTCTTGCTGCAATCGTTCGAAATGTTGTCCTAGATAAGGCATTAATTAATTTATGTTTTGGCATTAGATCCGACGGATATTATGCCAAACATCTGATAGATGTTGCAACAGGAAATGGAAGCTGAGGATTGCATTTAATTCACAAATTCACATGAATTTTTGTCGGCCGAGTCGGCTGCATAAATACGCGACGCCCAGGCAAAATTAAATCAAAAAAAATAATTACTTTGTGCCTTAAAAATGAATGCGATTTTGGCACACCTTTTTGCCATTATTTTTATATTAACCAACTTTGTTGCTATTGTTGCCCATCCTGTGGACAAAGAAAATGAGGCGGAAGCATCGACGAACAATAATGGTAATGGGGCATTGTGTATTTTTTTAATTTTATTCTTTTAAGAAATGTTCTAATTCTTATTTTAACCGAATTAGCAATATTTTTAAAATTAAAAATATACATAAATGATTGTTTTTTTGTTTTGTTTGCAGTGGACAAAGTGACTCGCAATTATGTGGAAGCATTGGTGACAGATGAAGAGCATTTGAATTCAATGCGATTGTTTGCGGTTGAATGGGCTCACAACAATGCGCTGATTTTCAGGACAAAAAAACACCCGACAAAGTAACAAAATGGACAATTAGTCAACAAAATAAACAAACAAATAAACAATTTTGTAAATGGATGCAAAATTTGTTAATAAATGACAATTTTTAAACTCGCAAAAATTTGTTTACAGAAGCGACGTGTCGACAATTGCGCCCTGTTCACTTTTCCCGTCGCCATTTCCTCGTCAGCCATTTGAGCAAGCATTGGCAGTGCAAAAGGTGCAACTTAAATTAAAATATTAATAAAATATTTACAAATTTTAATACCCTCACTTAGGTATTGTTTCAAATTTGGGGAATTTTGATGGCAACCATTTTTATCATAATTTTAAATTTCAAAAAGGCGATGAACGAGCTGTACTTTCGCATCGGCACTGATTTTGCATTTTTGCAAGAAGCGTACAAAGATGTGATCGAGGCTGATGACCACTTCCGCAACATGATGGACATGCTCAAATCGGTGCATGAGGAGGGCATCAAACAGCCCATCACGGTGATCTTCCAGCGCGCGGTTTGTTTTGAAATATAATATTAATTTTAAATCTATTCTAATTATTTATATAAGAAATGCAAATAATTTATAAATTTGTTTAGGATTACATGTTAAATGAAATCAAATGCCAAAATGGAGAGGAACCGACTTATGAAATTAAACAGGTATTTTATGTGTTTAAAATTATGTTTATTTATTTTAAACTTTTTAGCTGGAAGTAAACTGCGGCTCAATTGCTGGCACAAGTTTGGACCGGCATGCGGCCGAGCTGAACCATGTCATGCTGAAGAAGGCAGGTTTTCATGCAGCACCCGAAGATTTGCCCGAAAATTGGCCGGACAAAGCCCAAATCGAATCCATTAAAATGGCCTGGTACAAAAAATATTCTTAAAATAATATTATTATTACAAAATTTAAATATAATTCTATAGATTAATAAATTTTAATTATTAATTTAATTAATAGCTTTATTTAGCATTGTTTAACATAACCTAATCATTAATAGATCAATCCGATTTATTTTAATTTATTAATCAATCAAATAAAAGTGTCAAGCCTCCATTAATGGAATTCCATCGCTTTGCAGGGAATTGTATGGAAACCCAGATGCCATTGTAGCCATTATGATCAGCGATTATTCACAAACCGTTTTTGATGCACGTTTCTTCGAGACCGAACTGGACAGACTTTCAGACGGAAAGATAAAAGTTGCACGCGTCACTTTGAACGGATGTGCAATTAGGTGAAAGCTGAGCTTTCATTTTTTAAATTTTATTATTTATTAATTTTTGTTTAAATTAAAGATGTTCTCTGGATGAAAACTCCAAGTTGCGGTTGGACGGTCGCGAGGTGGCGGTGTTGAACACGCGATATTCTGCGCTCGTATTTATGCCCGGCGTGCACTCAATGAATTCCAGAAAAATGATCGAACGCTCGCAAGCCATCGTAAGATTAAAATAAAAACAATAGCTTATTATTAATAGAATAAAACAATTTAATTCATCTATTAAAGTAGCTTTTAATTTGTTATTATTTTTAATTTGATTTATTTACAGAAAATTCCATCGGCTTTTGTTGGATTTAGCTGCTCAAAGAAAGTTCAACAGGTAAAAAGTTTTATTTTCAATAAATAGTTTTCAAAAAATAGAAACAAATTTAAAAATTCAGCTTCTTGCCGAGCAAGGAATGGTGGAACGTTTCTTCCCAAACGAAAATGATGCCGAAACCGTAAAAGCAATTCGCCAAACATTTACCGGATTGTGGTCACTGGATAAAGAAGATAAAGCAACCCAAGATCGGATTGAGGCATTTTAATTATTTATTCTTGGACATTTATAATAATTAGCTAAAATTTAAATCTATAATTAAAATATGCTTCAAAAATATATCCAAAAACTAAGGATGCCATTGCAAATCCCAACAATTACGTGCTGAAAACGAATATGGAATGTGGCGCATGCAATTACTTCGACGAACAACTCGCCACCAAATTGTTGGAAATTACTCCGGATCAGCGACCTTATTATGTTTTGATGCAAAAGCTGCGACCGATGCCTATTAAGGTCGGAGTTTGTTTCTTTAAAATATATTTAAATAAATAAATCAATTTTATATATTTTAATTATATTCTTTCATACATATTTAGAACATCATGATCCACCCTTTCACTGCGCCCAAGATCGACACTATGGTCAGCGAGCTGGGCGTATACGGAGTTCTGATGGGCAATATGCTCACCAAGGAGGTGAAGAGTTTTTGGACAATAAAATTTTAGCATTTAAATGAAACGTAAACAATTCGCCAAAAAAAACGATTTCTGAAGAACACATTCAATTTCCTTTAGGTGAAGCACAATGTGCAACAGGGCCATCTGCTGAAGACCAAGCTGGAGACCGCTAACGAAGGTGGCATTTCGATAGGAACGGCGGTGCACGATTCGCCCATTCTGTTTTAAAGAAATTAAAATTTTGATGATTTTAGGATTCACTTTTTCCACAATTGTTTATATTATTATACATAAATAGTAAAAAAATGACAATAACTGTTATGTGCGAGCAAATGAAACCGTACGAAGCTCCGTAGCCATTTGCGGGAGAAATGACGAGAAAGGAGGACGGCAAATGGGAAGAACACCGAGAACGAATTGATACTCGTCCGCTTTATAGTCGATAAATGTAATTACTAGGGTTGTACGGGACCGGGACTTTTGGGAAAACCCAAGACCGAGACCAGGACTAACCGGGACTTTTCAATGGAGAAATTTTTTTTGTAATGTTCAATGGTAAAACAAAAAATTTTTTTTGTTATTCAAAAATATCTTCCTTATTGTCTTTAACTTTTCTTTTTTTTTTGAGATTCTGCTTTACTCTTACAAATTAGGGGGTGGGGGTCGGCGGTGCCGATAGGCGCCGCCGAGAAAAATTTTTGAAATTTTGACTCAATTTTGTTAAGAAATTTCATCAAAACTTAAAAAATTTTGTTTTGCCTCATTTTAATTAAAAAATATTTATTAAAACATGTTATTATTGGGTGGAGATTATTGAAGTAGAGAAAAAACAATAAATAATTGCTTGCAATGAAGCGGGCTCAAACCCGACATATTTTGCCGAAAGACAAACCACTGACAACAACTTACTTAGTGAATACCTGTAAAAAAGATTGAAATTGTCACTCGATGATGCCATCTTTAGAGGTGTACATTTAGTCCCGGTCCCGGCGGGACCAAAAAATCGGGACCGGGACTTTTATTTTTCAAAAAATCAGGACCGAGACCTGAAAAACCCGGGAAATCCCGTCCCGGTCTCGGACCCGGTCCCGTACAAACAGTCTTTTACGAAACGAAACGAAAAAAGTTAAATTTAATTTTACGAAACGAAACACGAAACGCCAAAAAAAATTTCTACGAAACGAAACGGCCAAAAAGTCACGAAAAACACGAAAAAACGAAACGAAATTTCGTCCAGCTCTGGTCCGAAGACTTATACCCTAATTTTGGAACTTTAAAGGCTGCTAATTTTAGGGGTTTCCGAGTCCAATCTCGCGGTTGCCGGGCCGCGCAGCGGCCTTTCATAGATTTAAAATTCGTCATTCGGATCTTTTTATTCAAGTTCAAGTGAAAGTCTGGTTAGATATTAAATGAAAATAACCGATTTCAAACTGCCCCAAATTCAAAAACACCCCAAAAATGGATTATACTCACAAACTCTGATTCGTACCTACAGGGCAACACAAAAGTCTTACACCACTTAGGGGTTGGTTCAGGAGGTAAGGGGGTCATTCCTAAGCACCGATTAAACCGGGAATATTGGCCCTGCAGCAGCCCTGGGTTTCTTTTGCCCTGTGGGCCGGAGCGGAGTCTTGTTGGAAAATCCATTCCCTATTGCCGAGATGGCTACTTGTCCAAGGCTTCAAGACTAGAGCCCGGCGAGATCTATCACGACCGAGATTTTCCGAGAGTCCAGGTCTCGAATCTCGGAAATTTGTCGAAAACTCCGAGACCTGGACTCTCGAAATTCGAGACAAATCTTGATCTCAATCTCGGTCTCGGCCATTCCCAAATCTCGATCTCGGTCTCGGATTTTTTAAAAGTCCGTGCTCTAGTTTTAATATGCAACTACATATAACAAATGTCAATGCACCAAAAAAATAATAATTGTTAATTTTTAATTAACTACAGTATATTCATAGTCATCGTCTTAACAGGCACAGTAAGCTCAAGATGACTTTGACGTGTCGGCACGCTGTGCGTCAGCGGCCGCAACTGGGCCATCGCCGATGCGGCGGCGGCCATATTCTCCAACTCCGCCGCGCTCATCCCCTTCGATTCCGCCGCGCCCATATCCGCCAATGCCACGAACCATTAGCGGACAAATTTCAATAAGCGGATCGCCAGATTCAAATTTGGCCATATTGATGCGCGCCAGTGTTGGGACATTCGTTTCGGCACAAATTTTTGCGCTCAAATGCATCCGGGCTTATGTTTCTTCAATTAAAAAAGCAATTTTGTTTGTTAAATTGTATGGAATACGTAACGCGGTAAACACATAAAGTGATAATCAAGGAACTCCAGCTATTTTTTTTAAATCATTAAATATTTTAAAATTAAAATCTTTTTCTTACGCTTCGCAGCAGAACTCGCACTTCTCCTCCAATCTGCGCAGTCGGTGGTGCACACGCCATGTACGCATTTCGTCAAAAATTCCGAAACCATTTGATTCGGTGATCATCAAAAAGAATGAAACAAACAGAAAGAACGGCAAAAATTTAGCCATTTTAATATTTTTTAATTTTGCTATAATATGATTAAATAGTATATTTAAATACAGTTAGAATTAGTTGAAATATATTTTTATTAGAATCAATTACTAAATTACAAGAACTATAAAATTAAACAATCATTTCAAACCATTTGAGCAAATTTAATGTCATAAAATTCTTATTATTATAAAACTTTTTAAGACTACAATTTTCCACGCATTTCTTTCCCCTTTTAAATGAATTTGCATTGACGATGGATCGGCAAAATTTAAATTCCAAACAAAGAAAACGGGTAAATTCACATTTTGTACGCCGTCAAAATGCGCAATTTGCATAACAGGTTTTGAACTTTGCACATTGAAACGAGTGATTTCCGATATGAATGAAATGTATGGTCAAATCCGTAAAGATCAAATTGCTTTTCATGGATTTATATGTGCTAAAATTTCAAGTGCTAAAAAACTAGAAATTATGTACTATATAACAACCAAAAATATGTTTTGATATTTGATAACAAGTAGCTTTAAGTTAAACAATTTTTTTTGGGGTTTTAATCCGCGCCCAATTATGAATAATGTGTGTGAAATGTTATTATTTTTAGAATCTTTATGGTTAAAACCAGATAAACTGTTTTTTCGGTCCCAATCCAATCCCAAATATTCCAAAACCTGTTTTTCCAATCCCGATTAATCTCGAAAATTCCAAAATCCCAATCTCGATCAATCCCGAACAATTCAAAAAAATACTCGGTCGGCTCCCGGTGTTGGATGCTAAATTCAATACTAACAGGATCCCGATCCCGTCCGTTCACTACTTGTAGCACTGGGAAAAGATAAAAAGTGAAACATGTTTATTCAATTAAATTTATTATTATTAATGATTGTTGCATGTTTGTTGTTGAACAATTCTTGACTCAAGCAATTTGTCCAGACTTTTCAACGATTCGTCCAAGCACGTGTGCAGAGCCTCGAGCAACGATAACTTTTTAAAAAAACAAGTAAAAATTTTTGAAATAGTGAATTTTGTGAAAAAAATTTTATACAAAAATAAAACGTACCATTGCTATCCCACCAAATCCGTGAGTGATCTAGAAGAAACTAATTTTGATAATTATTATTTTATTTAAATAATTAAAGAGTGAATAAATTCAAACTAAAATATAACACACAATTTGTTAATTTTATATTTAAATAGTGCCATAGAAAAATGTGTGAGTTGCTTTTGAATGCCCGGTTCCAACACCAATTCAGGTCGACGGTCACAAATTGGGCTTCTGTCAGCAGCCAACAAATTTGTGAGTTCCTTTATAAAAATTCTGAAAAAAACATATTTTATATTTATTTTTTAATTAATAAAATTATTGTCAAAAAAAAGTCATCTGGGCTTTAAGTAGAAGCCCGGCCTTGAGGACAGCATCAATATTTTGATCGAAATCTCAAAAATCCAAACAAAATTTCACCGATCGTGATTCATTCACTGAAAAATAGAAAACTCGCTAATCATCAATCAAATCTCGAGAAAAATCTAATCTCGAAGAGCTCATTTTTTCGATCGAATATCTTGAAAAAAAATCTCAGTCCGAGAGTTGATCGGTCCGGGACTCTGTTTTTAAATGTTATAAAACACCTTGAACAGTTTAAAATTGTCCGACGTCTAGCCAACAGTTCGGGATCCATTGAAGAGTGGCCTGAAAAGCGAAGGAATTGTGAGTTGAGGAAAAATCCGATGTCCTTGGACGGAAAATCGTGTTGAAGAACAGCGTGAAAATCATTGGCCTAAAAAATAAAAATTTAAATTTATGAATAAAAATAAAGTAAATTTAAGCGAGCATAGAGCGATACTATTTAATTTTTTTAAATCATTCAACAGGACGCACAGATCTTTTTTTAAAATAATCATTTTATCAACATAATGTGTTTTGTAAAAAAGAAACGATTCCATTGGCGTTTTATGCAGTTTTGACTAAATTTTTTTTGTTTTTTCAAAAATTTCCAGTTTTTCGGGGCTTTTTTGTAGTTTGTCCAATCACTCAGTTTTTGCTTGAAGCTAGCTTCTCCAATGTAAGCTTTAGAATTTGTCGGGAGCGGGAATCCAAAATCCCGCTCCCATTCAACTCGCGTTGAGTTTTAACGGGGGTGTCCCGCAGGAGCGTAGGTAATTTTGAAAATTTTTATAAAATATATTTATGACAAAAAATAACGTTTTGTTTAAAATTTCTTTATTTTATTGATGCCTTAAATAACAAGAAATCAAAAACCAACAGAAAGTGCACATTTTTGGGGTCTTTGGCGGTGCTGATAAGCGCCGGCGTTAAAAACATTTGAAAATTTTATGATAAATGGTCCAAAAATTGTTAAATTTAAAATTTTTTTGAAACACCCGGGAGCGGGAGAAAGAATAAAATGGGAGTTCGACTCCCCCCGATCTGTATTTACCATTAATAAATAATAATAATAATAATAAAAAAATAAAACCCTCCGATCTGTACTTAACATTAATAAATAATAATAATAAAATAAAAGTGAATGGGTGTCCGACTCCCCCCGATCTGTATTTACCATTAATAAATAATAATAATAAAATAAAAGTGAATGGGTGTCAGACTCCCCCCCTCTTTATTTACCATTAATAAATAATAATAATAAAATAAAATAAAAAGTGAGACCATATGGATGGCCTCCTCCTCAACTAATGCAGTGAATGCTGTCACACAAGCGGACTTTCTTCGCCCGGCCGGCAATGAGAGGCCAATGCGCTTCAATGATTCCCTCAACGCCTTTCCACCGTCTTTGGATTTGGCCCTGATTTTTTTGGTTTTTGTTTTTTTGGTGGGAAAAAATGCCAAAAGCATTTTAAATATAGTAAATATATATTTTTTTAATTCCTCAACCACGGACTTTCCTCAATATTCCACCGACTAACGAAGCATTCAAACATTCGGGCGGATTGATGCGACGTTGAATTTCGCCAATGCTCACTTTGTACTTTGTGGTACTGCTCAGCAAGCTCATTCGACCTAAATTGTGTTGTATTTATTATACTAATTTTATTATATTTTTTATTTTTGGAAAATATCGGTCATAGTCCCCAAATTTAATTACTGCTTAAAAAATGGATTGAATCGTTGCCTAATTTGCATTTTTGCACATCGTTTTATTCCATTTTAAAACAATTCAGCACCACTTTTTGAGCAGTTTTTTTAAATTCTGAGGACTATGACCGATAATTTACCCCCTTTTTTAAACAAATTTGCCTGGCACTGTGCAAAACGGTTCGAATGGCGATCGGTTGTGAAGAAGCTGATTGAGCTGGTTATGACCAAAATTCATTGACGGCTGCAGGAAGTGCGACAACTTCAACATGCAATGCGCTCTGTTGAACATTGGCTCTACTCATCTCACCTCCATTATTTGGCGTGCATTTTCCTTAAAATTTTGTTAACAATTTATTGCGCAGTAATTTAGTTAAAGCCTCCGTCCTCGCGAATGTTAGATTTTGCAACTGTCTTAGTTAAAGCCGAATCGATCAAATCCCGATCCGAGATTCAAAAAATTACTGAGATTTTTTCGGGATTTTTCACTATTTTGAACGATTCTCATCGGTAAAATTCTTTTCGAGATTTGAGACTTTTTCAAGGTTTGGAACAAAATCTCGATCGGTCTTATCACGTCGGGAAGCTCTACATAGTCTTAATGCTGTAATTGATCCTTTTTGCGTAAATTTATTTTTTAACAGTAATATTTAATTTTAATTTAAGTTTTTAAACATTTTTAATAAAAGAGAGAATGTAAAATTGAATTTTCAAACATTTTTTTTAACCTTTTCCATCATTGGCATTATGTTGTTGTTGTTGTTGTTGTTGTTGTTGCAGTTCACGATTAAACGCTATGAGTTGTTCAGCCGTATGGAATTGGTCACCAACGCTTTCACGCGATTGATTAATGCCATTGTCAATCAATTGATAATAGTTGAGCGGATGTGCATATGCCGATGATATGAATGTCTGAAAAATTAAAAGAAATTCATTGAAAAATATTTTGGAAATGAAGTTTTTTGCATAAATATGTAATTAATTAATAGGGAGTTTTTTAGACTCGAAACATCTTAAAATAGGCGCCTAGTCCCAAGGTGTCCGTGGAGTTTTGGAATGAAATTTAGTACATAGATAGAGATCACCCTACATTGTAATCATTAAAAATATTTAATGATAAACAAACAAACAAACGAAACATACGTGGTGTTGAGCCATGTATCCTTGAACATCGAGCGCATATTCGGCAGTGCCACCATCGGCAAATACAGTTGTAGAACCACAGACGGCATTTGGCGGACAAAGCAAGTCCGATTGAGAAAAGCCGGTGGCTGATGTGCATGAAGAAATTTCTCCAAACTGAACAAAAATATTTTATTTTGGGTGGGGGTCACTACCGTCTGGCCACTACCGTCTCAGGAAGCGTTTAGCAGATCATAACTTTTTTCAAGACGGACCAATCTTCTTTTCTTTATATTATCGACAGCTCTAAATGATTAGAAGATATATGTCAGCAACAACGAGCCGGTCTGATGCAATATCAAAAGTTATAAATTAAAAAGAGTAAAAATTGGGATTTTTCATTTCTTGTCATAACTTTGTTCAATTTTATCCAATTCTTTTCGAATGCTTACATTCTTATTACGGCCTATCGAATGATATAAAGATTATGCAGATTGGTGAGTCTTGAAATAAGTGATGAGCTGCTAAACGTTTCTGAGACGGTATAGTGGCCAGACGGTAGTGGCCCGCTTCGGATTCCACAAGTGCCAGCTTAATGACAGTAACCCACGGTATCCCAGATTCCATACAGTACATAAATGCGTCAACAGTCGCAATATTACAGTAAAAACCCAACGCGAAATTGCTGCAGCTGTTCTCGATGTTTTGCGACGTTTTTTGGCGGAGTCTCTTCCTCAGCGCCGTAAACTTCCTCTTCCGATGCACAGTCTGCTTTTCGCTTAACCAAACGATCACTCATTTTCTCCGTTTGCTTTATGCTTTTACACCTGCAACAAGAAATTTGTTGAATTTTTTGGATTCGCATTTTTTGAAAGATATGGGGAAAATATTGTACAATAATGTTTTTCTAACTAACAAAACCGATAAAATTTGCAATTAAGAAGATTTTTTTGTATGATTTTTACATTTTTAGTTTGATTGAATAAAGTAAAATTTTCCAAAAAAATAAAGTTTTGTTGAGAGCACCAAAAACAAAATAAATGCCTTAATTCACTATGCCAAATCCTACTGTGAGAAAAAAGGAGAGGGCGCCAATGCCAATGTAAAGGAAAGCCAATGGAAGCGAATAAATGCAGATTTAAAATCCTAATTTTAATCCAAAACAATTTTGAACATTTTTTAAAATAAAATTCTTAAAATAATCTGCACAAAATTCATTTGAAAATCGGAAAGAATTTTTCGGAAAAATTAAAAGAGAAAAAAGCATAGGAACATTTGAGAAAATCCCCGAAAGGCACACTTTTCGCTCGGTTTGATGGAAATTGCCCGAGGCACTTCTCTTACTGTTTGGCACTTTTGCGCCACCATAGCGCTGGGATAAAGTTTAATAATGAGATTATTTGTTTGCCCTCACATGCCCCGCGGCGATGAGTGAAGAATGTTGTGGTAAAATATTAAACGTATGGGTGGAATACGAAGGATTCGAAAATTTGAAACTTATTGGATATTTATCCCAAACCAAAAATATTTTTAAAATTATTTTCTTGGAAAGCGGAAATTCATAAAAGCAATGTAAAAATATTTAAAATTCATTTATAATATTAAAATTTAAGTTTTTGAAAGTTCATATTTGCGTCTTTGTAATTGTATCGTTATTTATTCAATTTTAAGAAAAATTGAGCAAAGATTTCATTTAGAGCACGGATCGATCGAGATTCGATCAAAATGATAAATCTGCTTTGAGATTTTCCGACATTGTACCGAATTTTTCGTTCGAGATTCTCGATAGCTTCACACTTTCGAATCTCGTTCCCCAGGCCTCCTTAGCAAAAATAAATGTCACTTTGTGGTAGAAATATGGGGGTGATCTATCAGTATGCCAAGTTTCATCCCGAAACTCCGCGGACACTGGGGAGCTCTCCCTTTGTAAGTGACACAAAGTTCATGGACACATAAATTGCAGAAGCAATCGTATTTACGCAACTGATCAGTCTGGGCAGCACCGCGACAACAATGAAATCGTGAATGTACTGCGCATACTGTTGCGATACTGAACAAAATTTAAAAACAAATAAAGTAGTGACAAAAATAATCGGCATTTATTATATATATATATTTAATTTTAGAAAATTAAACATAATTTTCAAACTCGGTTTTATTGCTTGATTAATTGCGTTCAATGAATTAAAATTGGCTAGAACAGAGATGATCAGATACGGGTTTTTTTCCACCGGCCTCTATTTGTGTCAACAGTTTACTTTGTGCAATTTTTGATGTAAAAAATCAAATAAGTGAATTTATAAAGAAAAATTGAAGGATATTTTTTGGAAAAATGTCCAATACAATTTTTAATTTTTCAACAAACTCCCATAAAAGAATTCCAGCATTAGGGGTGTATTTTTTCATTTTACAACCAAAACCGGAAAACCGGGGGTAACGATTTTCGGTTAGGCCGGTTTTAGGACCCCCGGTTTTCGGTTTTGGTTAACCGACCGTGCACTACCCTAGTTGGCATCTCCGTTAATATATTTTAGTTTTTTTTATAATAAAAAGTATATTTTATAAATATGAAAAGCAATCAATATACCTAGTAAAATGCTTTTAGGCAATTCACCATTATTTGTTGCCAAAACTGGACCGATTATAGTGCGTTGGAAATGGCCAAATTCATACACATTGTGAAAAGAAATTGTGAAATTATGCATGAGAGAATCCTTTCTATACATTACAAATCCATGGCTTCTATACATTATACAAATCCATGCCCTATAATTATACACACACACATGAAAAAAAGAAAAATTTATGCATGAGAGAATCCTTCTATACATTATACAAATCTATGGCTTCTATACATTATACAAATCCATGGCCTAATTATACACACACACACACACACACACATGAATCAATAGATGTAAAAAGAAAAATTTATGCAGAGAAAATCCTTCTACACATTACACAAACTATGGTTTCTATACATTATACAAATCCATGACTTCTATACATTATACACATACACATGAATCAATAGAAAGCGTTGGTCCACGTTTTCTTTTCGTCATGTGTGGAAACAAAGAGAGAGAGACTTGTGATTTAGGGCAAAAATATTCCAATTTAAGGGGGGCTGAAATAAAGATTTTTCACATTTATATTTGATAATTTTTATCTTTAATAGTAAGGTAAATAGGAATATAGCCCTAGTAAAATAATTATTTTCCAATTTTCTTTTTTTTCGCAATTTAAAAATAAAATTTTAAATTATGCTAAAAGAAAAAAAAATGCAAGCTAATTAAATCCCTTTTTCAGTGAATCAATACCCTTTTTGCAGCAAAATTTGACCAGAATTCAATATTTTCCCTAATCAGTAAAATTCCTTAACATTGATTCATCCCAATCAGAGAGCCCAAATTGCTTTTTTAAATGGCAAATGCCATATGATAAATTGTGCAGAATGCCAACAATTCACTCACTATAACTAGGGTTGGGATTTATACGTTTTACATATTTTTTAGTGCTTATATTTCTGAGGAATACGGCCCAAAAATAGCCTTTTCGCGTTGGTTTGAGCTTTTTTGGTCAATAAAAAACATATTTTGCATATTTTGGGGTTTTGAACATATTTCAGCATATTTTGGCATTTTTTACCAAAAATATGTAAAATGCACCCAAAGTCATAGGTTTCTGGCTGTTTTTAAAAAATAATTCATCTTTAACGGCAGACTTTTAGTCATTTTCAAAAAAAGTTCGAAAAATTGAACATTTGCATAAAAAAGGAAATGAAAAAATTCGGCGCTGAAATAATGCAGCGCTCGATTGGATGAGCCGAGATGGCTAGGCTGGCGATGAGTTGGCCAGGCAATTAAAACTACCGAAATTTTTCAATTTTCTAAAACGATAAAATAATACGCAAAAAGGCTTTAAATTTACCTAATATTACTGTCCTAAAAGTGCCATTTTTTGGTGCATATTTCGGCATATTTGGTGCATATTCAGGTGCATCCCAACATTGACATAATTCTTTAAATTCTTGTAAATGGTTGCCAATAAATAATTCAACCAAAATATGCAAAGCTCTTTCAAATGCTTAAACAAATTGAAATTTTTAGAATGTTTAATTTCTTCTCCATTCTTTTATTATTAACCGCCGTTTTGCAAATTGCGGAGGCAATAAAAATATGGGTAAAACCGTCCGATCAGCGATATGACGCTGAAATCATTTGCCTCAACAGTAATGGCCTCCCGATAACAATTGGAAGGGCAACTCATGCTTCAGTCTTTGGAGAAGTGGGGGCCGCTGGATACGCTGACATTGGCACAGATTTAAGCAGATGTGAGGATGTCAACCCAAATGTGAAAGTTCGAATAACAGTGCGTTATTGTTTTCGTTCAGATTCTTTGTCCAATAAATAAAAGCCAAAGAATAAAGAATCCCTATTTCTAAGCTTTGGCTTACACTTTTCTCATTCTTTTATTTAAGATGGAATTTGAGATCCCGAAGGCTGAACTTTCGGCACGAAGATCCGCCTTTGTGCTAGCATTTAACATTGCGCCGTCGGCACACAAACAATTTTATTTCCAACCATCTTCGTCAAATTTTGGGGTTTCCCAACGTCCATTGCTGGATTATGAATTGGAAATTGTGTGCGAATATCATCAGCCTTTAGGAACCTCGACGCAATATATTGTGTTTGGAAGCGGCGTCCAAAAGAATGGTCAAAATGGCATTAATATTCCAATTTATGAAATTAAAATGATGGCATTCTGCAGCAAAGGCAAAATTCGGCTAATTATTCACCAGAATGACCGTGAAACAGTAAGAAGAAAATAATAAAATAAAAGCCATTTTTAAAATAATTATTTTGATTAATAAACTTACAAATTAATGCCCTCTTAATAGACAAATATTGGCGTGAAAAGCGAATTCCTTCTTAAAAACGACGCTTTCAACATTGACATGACCAATAAAACCGTTCAACCTATTTTACAACGACGCACTTAAAATGGTCGAGGAAATTGACCGAAGATGAAGACGATGTATCTTTGACGATAAATTGAGAAGAGCGGTGCTTCAGCCTTTCCCCCCGCGCTCTCCATATTTCACACAATTTACACATCCAATTGCCCCCTCCTCCATCACCTTATACTGTATAAGCCTTTCCCCGTTATCCATCACCTTATACTGTATAAGCCTTTCCCTGTTACTGTATAAGCCTTTTATTTATCTTTTATTTTTTAATTTCAAAAAATTTTCTTTGATTTTCAGACATATTTTGATGACATTTATTTTAATTTTCTTTGATTTTCAGACAAATTTTGATGACATTTATTTGAATTTTCTTTGATTTTTAGACATATTTTATGACATTTATTTAAAGTGCTTCAAATTGAAAGAAAAATTTAGCGTTTTTTTAGCTTTTGCTTCTTTTAACCTAATTGTTTATGCTCGCGACAAAACGGCCGGCACCAAACTGTTGCGATCCGTGTAAAATGCAATGGAATTGTTGTAACTAGAGTCCGGACCCAAAACCCAAAATTTTTTGGGGTTTTTGTACAAAAAAATTGGACCAAAAATTTTTTGTGTCAGATTGGAGCAAAACCCAAAAAAACCAAAACCCAAAAAATTTTTGGGTTTTGGGTCCATGCCCTCTTTTGTACAAAAGTTTTGGGGATTGCCCAGTTGAATTTACACTCCTAAAGATAGCATCATTAAGTGATTTTTCAATCTTTTTTACAAGAACCTTTCGGAGTAATTGATGTCTTAGTGGTTTGTCTTTTCGGTAACTCTTACGTTATGTGTTGGGTCCGAACCTTCTTTAGTGCGAACACTTTTTTGTTGTTTTTCCTTTACTCACATACTCTCTTCCTCCATTATTAACATTTTTAAAATAAATTTTCAAATATTTTTGATTTTAATGCTCGCAAAAAAAGAATTTTTGAAAAATATTCATCACATCTTTTTCAATTTTTCAACAAAGATTGCCAAATTTTTCTATTTTTCTGAACTTTTTGGTTTAATTTTGTAAAAAATTTTCTGGCGGCGCTGGCGGACATCTCCCAGTCCTAAAAATTCAAAAAAGTACCGTAATTTTAAAATTTTGGTTGCAAATCCCTTAACAAACTGAGTCAAAAATCCAAAAATTTCTCGGCGGCGCCTATCGGCACCGCCTACCGACACCCCCTAGTAAAGCAGAATTTGTGAAAAGAAATTGGTTTTGCTGAAAATTCAAAAATCGGCAAATTATCGAAATTTTACACAATTTTCTTAACAATAAAAAAGTTTTGGCATTAAATTCATATATTACAAAAACCCAAAAGTAAGCAATGTATGGTGTGGATGAGATCCGTATAGATGGGCGTGCTTTGCATCAAGTGAGACCGATTGATTGTGCATATACCTTAGTCATATAGCGCTGTAACCCCGTGCCCATGCTTCTATCCATCTTCCACTATTAAAAAATAAAATAGCAGGATTATATAATTGAGGTAGCGCTATAAGCTGGATGGGTAAGAATAACATTGGGAACGCAAATAGGTAACCATTCTATGAACTGTATTTAAAGAGGCTTATTGTGGGTGGTTATGCATTGGCCAACCCTTGGGAGGGGACACCACTGGGGTGCCAATCATGGGCCATCTCATCTATTGGGAAAAAATGACCAAAAACTTTTTGGGTTTTGGGCAGATGGGAGCAAAACCCAAAAAAAACCAAAACCCAAAAAATGACCAAAAATTTTTTGGGGTTTGAGTCCAAGTTTCCGGTCTCTAGTTGTAACTGAAATAGGACATTTACACTAACTGTGCAGTGAATCGGCTTAACACTTTTGGAAGCCTTTTGTTGCACATGGCTCAATTGTTGCGTCACGACGAACAGTTCTGTTCAGCAGCAAGTAGATGAAGGGCGGAATGCCTTTTTTACGAATTTATTTTAACAAAATGAAAAATTAATTTAATGCATTAATTTTGAAATTCTTATTTTAAATCTAGACCCGATCACTACTTGTCCACACGAGCTCGGTCGATCGCGATTCTCGATCGACGAAGATCTTAGTGATTTTTTGGAGATTCTTGATCGACGAAGATCTTAGTTGTAGTAATTGTGTTAAGTTGACTTTTTCCTGTGGACTTTTCCCTTTAAAAATTGTTCTCACTGTGGCATTTTGTTAGGATCTTTTGTCTCCCCAAAATTGTGTGTAATGTTTTCCCTTCGCCTTTTTTGACACACTTTTCCCCTCTTCTCGGGTCTCAGGACAATTTGATATCTTTTTATAAGTGGAGGAATAAATAAGCTAAGGTTGTGGAGTCATTCTGTGTTAAAGGGCGAACCCGAACCGGCAAAGTCCTACCCCCGCTTATTCTGACCCGACAGCAAGAGTATTTTTATTTACTATTTGGCGCTCCCGCACAGAACAGGTAAGCGTTATCGGTGGTGCTGGAATTTAGATTGGGGGGAAAATAGAAGGAAGGTTGAAGTGGAAAAGGTTTGGAGTTGAAGCAACGGCGTCAAATATTGATCTCTGGGTGAGACGATATTAGAAAAGTTGCAATTTTTGGAAAGTTCGAGGATTCAACGTTGCCAAAATCAATCTCTGGGTGAGACTGGCATAGAGAAGCTGCAATTTTGAGGTTAATTTCGTAACTTTTGGTGGACAAAAAAATATCGATCTCTGGGTGAGAAGATATTTGGAAAAATTTGCATTACGGAAAAACTTTTTGGGGAGTCACAAACCTTGTCAACAGAAATTGATCTCTGGGTGAGACAAAGAACAGTTCGACAAAATTTGGACGAGTGCAAATAGTGCAAACAAATTCGTTGAGTCACCTGGGTGGTGCAAGCAATTGGAAAAAAAGAGACGAGTTGCCTGGGAGGTGCTTTGCGCTGAAAAATGGAAAATTTCCAACGTTCGCGGCATTTGACAAGACGTTTTGCGCGTAACGAGGGCATAAGGCTTGACCGGGAGGGAAACGTAATAGGAAGAGATAACCCACCACAGGACCATAACTCCGACGACGAAAATTACATGGACGGAAGTCATGAACTGATTATTCCAGAGAGACGAATGGACTCAGAGCAACTGCGGGAACAGCTCTTGAACGTGGAGAACCAGGAAAATCGTGACGCGGTGAACGAAAATGGAGACGACGACGAAGACGAGGGACTACAAAACCGAGGTTTTGCAAGTATTCTGAGGGAATATGCATATAATCAGAACTGGGAGAGGGGTGTGAGAAACGATTGGAACGAAGATCTAGGGGTTCAACAAAATTTTGGAGAAAGAGAAGGACCGCCATTGCGTCCACGCACCTCAACCCCGGTGGTGGATGTAATTCGTAACGAGCAGGCTCCAATCCACTTTCACGGTCATAATTTGGTGCACCACGGAGTGGAAGTCCGTCAAATACGACATTCCGCGGTGATTTCACAGGGGCATGGCTATCGCCCGCCGCAGGATTTTGTGGGCCAGCAACAATATAGGGCCGTGCAACACCAGGGCGCTTCTCAGTACCGACAACCACCGCCACCAATTTTTCGAGTAAACCACGACGAAGACTGGCCTCAACGGGGACAAAATGAAGAAGGGCAGCAGCAGCAATTTCAACAAGGCGATTTTAACAATCGGCAGCAAAGGCAGCATCCGCAAATGGCCTATGCACATGCAATGCCGGACCAACACGGGAGGTACCAACGAGTTGAAGCAAGGGGCGCCGCAGCTGCACAACCCATAATTCTTCAAATGCCGCAACAGGTTTCATCCGGAAATATTGATTACGGCATCGTTCTGGAAAGAATTCCCGATTTGACGGGCACCGAAGGATCGGATGGGGTTAAGAAATTCTTTAAGAAGTTCGACTTTTATTCGGCGAATTGGACAGACCCGCAAAAGATAAGGGCGGTGGAATCAAAGGTTTTTGGGCGTGCGGAACGCGCATTCGAGTCGGCACGGAACACTCAGCCGCATGTATACGCGGCGATAAAACGCGAAATGGTCAACTTGCTGGAGGAGAGCGACTCGAATAATCTCAACTCATTCGACGCGCTGATGCGTGGAGTTCGAAGGTCCTCGAGTGAAAGCATCGACGAATTGGCAAACAGAATAGCCGGGTTAGTGCACAGAGCTTACGCAGGACTATCACAACACTTGTGCGAAGAATACGCCATCAAATTTTTGATTCGGGCAATGAACAACCCTGAAGTGGCACTGAATTTGGAGCTGGTTAGAACTCCGGGAATGAGTTTGGACCAATTTGTCTCACTAGCAGCAAGGGCAGAAGCAACACAGAAAGCTACCAAACGGTTTTCAAGCCAGGGGGAAGCACAGGGAAAACTGGAAACTTCGGGGCAGAATTTTTTCCGACCAAAATACAGCCAAGCTGCCGGACCTTCCCTAATGTCGGCGAGATTCAACGGACAGACACAGAGAGACCAAGGATGGCGTACCCAGCAATATCAGCAACAACGGCAGTGGAACTGGCATTTTGTTAGGATCTTTTGTCTCCCCAAAATTGTGTGTAATGTTTTCCCTTCGCCTTTTTTGACACACTTTTCCCCTCTTCTCGGGTCTCAGGACAATTTGATATCTTTTTATAAGTGGAGGAATAAATAAGCTAAGGTTGTGGAGTCATTCTGTGTTAAAGGGCGAACCCGAACCGGCAAAGTCCTACCCCCGCTTATTCTGACCCGACAGCAAGAGTATTTTTATTTACTATTTGGCGCTCCCGCACAGAACAGGTAAGCGTTATCGGTGGTGCTGGAATTTAGATTGGGGGGAAAATAGAAGGAAGGTTGAAGTGGAAAAGGTTTGGAGTTGAAGCAACGGCGTCAAATATTGATCTCTGGGTGAGACGATATTAGAAAAGTTGCAATTTTTGGAAAGTTCGAGGATTCAACGTTGCCAAAATCAATCTCTGGGTGAGACTGGCATAGAGAAGCTGCAATTTTGAGGTTAATTTCGTAACTTTTGGTGGACAAAAAAATATCGATCTCTGGGTGAGAAGATATTTGGAAAAATTTGCATTACGGAAAAACTTTTTGGGGAGTCACAAACCTTGTCAACAGAAATTGATCTCTGGGTGAGACAAAGAACAGTTCGACAAAATTTGGACGAGTGCAAATAGTGCAAACAAATTCGTTGAGTCACCTGGGTGGTGCAAGCAATTGGAAAAAAAGAGACGAGTTGCCTGGGAGGTGCTTTGCGCTGAAAAATGGAAAATTTCCAACGTTCGCGGCATTTGACAAGACGTTTTGCGCGTAACGAGGGCATAAGGCTTGACCGGGAGGGAAACGTAATAGGAAGAGATAACCCACCACAGGACCATAACTCCGACGACGAAAATTACATGGACGGAAGTCATGAACTGATTATTCCAGAGAGACGAATGGACTCAGAGCAACTGCGGGAACAGCTCTTGAACGTGGAGAACCAGGAAAATCGTGACGCGGTGAACGAAAATGGAGACGACGACGAAGACGAGGGACTACAAAACCGAGGTTTTGCAAGTATTCTGAGGGAATATGCATATAATCAGAACTGGGAGAGGGGTGTGAGAAACGATTGGAACGAAGATCTAGGGGTTCAACAAAATTTTGGAGAAAGAGAAGGACCGCCATTGCGTCCACGCACCTCAACCCCGGTGGTGGATGTAATTCGTAACGAGCAGGCTCCAATCCACTTTCACGGTCATAATTTGGTGCACCACGGAGTGGAAGTCCGTCAAATACGACATTCCGCGGTGATTTCACAGGGGCATGGCTATCGCCCGCCGCAGGATTTTGTGGGCCAGCAACAATATAGGGCCGTGCAACACCAGGGCGCTTCTCAGTACCGACAACCACCGCCACCAATTTTTCGAGTAAACCACGACGAAGACTGGCCTCAACGGGGACAAAATGAAGAAGGGCAGCAGCAGCAATTTCAACAAGGCGATTTTAACAATCGGCAGCAAAGGCAGCATCCGCAAATGGCCTATGCACATGCAATGCCGGACCAACACGGGAGGTACCAACGAGTTGAAGCAAGGGGCGCCGCAGCTGCACAACCCATAATTCTTCAAATGCCGCAACAGGTTTCATCCGGAAATATTGATTACGGCATCGTTCTGGAAAGAATTCCCGATTTGACGGGCACCGAAGGATCGGATGGGGTTAAGAAATTCTTTAAGAAGTTCGACTTTTATTCGGCGAATTGGACAGACCCGCAAAAGATAAGGGCGGTGGAATCAAAGGTTTTTGGGCGTGCGGAACGCGCATTCGAGTCGGCACGGAACACTCAGCCGCATGTATACGCGGCGATAAAACGCGAAATGGTCAACTTGCTGGAGGAGAGCGACTCGAATAATCTCAACTCATTCGACGCGCTGATGCGTGGAGTTCGAAGGTCCTCGAGTGAAAGCATCGACGAATTGGCAAACAGAATAGCCGGGTTAGTGCACAGAGCTTACGCAGGACTATCACAACACTTGTGCGAAGAATACGCCATCAAATTTTTGATTCGGGCAATGAACAACCCTGAAGTGGCACTGAATTTGGAGCTGGTTAGAACTCCGGGAATGAGTTTGGACCAATTTGTCTCACTAGCAGCAAGGGCAGAAGCAACACAGAAAGCTACCAAACGGTTTTCAAGCCAGGGGGAAGCACAGGGAAAACTGGAAACTTCGGGGCAGAATTTTTTCCGACCAAAATACAGCCAAGCTGCCGGACCTTCCCTAATGTCGGCGAGATTCAACGGACAGACACAGAGAGACCAAGGATGGCGTACCCAGCAATATCAGCAACAACGGCAGTGGAACTGTTACAATTGTAACGAACCAGGCCATTTGGCAAGAGACTGCCTTCGGGGAAGACAACAGAGACAACCGGAACAACAAAACCCAAGAGTTATGGAAGGGAATCAACCGAATGCTATTGCAACGGGGGCAAACCGAACACGAGCTGGAGAGACAATGCCAGCCGGAAACAGTGGCAACCGAAACGGACAATTTCAAGCGAGAAATTTCTTAAAGCAGAACTGTTTGGTGTTGCAGCAGGAAGACGTCCACCGGAACGAGCCCTTTTTGGGAGAACTGACGCAAGATATGGAGAGCTTTTTCGAGACATTAAAATCCAGTGCGACAGAGAACAACAAAACGGAGATTCCAATGATCGGAAAGGTGATGGCAGTCCAAGTCAAGGTACTCGGAGTAGAGACGAAGGCTATGCTTGACGGAGGCGCCCAAATATCGGTGATAGAAGCGAAATTTTTGTACGAGTTAATGAGAGACCAAAAGCTGAATCTCAGCGGTTTGGAAATTTTTAAACCCGAATCTCGAATTTCTGATGCAAACGGCAGGCAATTGAAGTGTTTGGGAGTGGTTTGCTTACCAATTCAACGGAAGGGCAGTGCGGTGGAAGTAAAAGTGGCCGTTCACATAGCCACGGCCGCAATCGGATTTGATCTGCTTTTTGGTACTAACGCACTGAAAGACCTGGGCTTTAAAATGTTCGACGCTACCAATAATGCAATGATCGATTTTGAAAGGCTGAAGACAAACAAAACCGACTCCCTAACCGTGATCTATAAGACCGTGTTAGAGCCGCGCTCGACCAAAATTGTTGAGTTTGGAATTCACGGTGAATTTGAAGGAAGAGAAATTTTGGTGTCATCCGGGAGTGAGGAGCAAGTTCGGGTGGAGCCATCAGTTGGGATCGGTCGAGACAACAAAGTCGTCGCGCCAGTGACAAATTTTTCGAATTCAACGATGGTTCTCGAAAAGGGAAATATTGTGGGAACGGCAGAACTAGTCCACGACATCGGAGAGGCGGAAAACTTTCTAGCAGCCCCCGCGGCATGCTTCCACAAAATTGAAGTCGTGATGGAAGACAAATCGACTGAAATGCAGAAAATATGGACTGAAGTGACAGAGAAAGGGGACTTGAGTGAACCCGAAGTGACACAGCTTTCCGGAGTTTTGCAGCAATTCGAGAACATATTCGCAATCAGTGATGAGGAGCTGACTCAAACTGATCTGACAGTACACCAAATCAACACAGGGAACGAGACGCCGATTCGGTCAAAAACGAGACCAGTCCCATATGCATACAGGGAGAAAGTGGCCTCAATGCTGCAGGACTACCTCAATCGGGACATTATCAGGCCATCACAGTCGCGATGGTCGAGCCCAATTGTATTGGTGCCAAAAAGAGACGGAAGCTTGCGGTTTTGTGTCGATTTTAGGCGAGTAAACGCAGTCACAAGGAAAGACAGTTTCCCGTTGCCGAACATTGACAATACACTGCTAATGCTTGGGGGTCGGAAATTCTTCAGTACCTTGGATTTCATGGCCGGATACTGGCAAATCAAAATGGAAACACACTCGGTTGAAAAAACGGCATTTACAACAGAGCATGGCCTTTACGAATTTACGGTCATGCCTTTTGGGCTAACCAACGCGGTCGCGACCTTTCAGCGGTTTATGACTCGCCTATTCGAAGGAATGATTAACGACTTTCTTTTCGTCTATATAGACGACCTTCTGATCGCGTCGGAATCTTTCGAGGAACACCTAAGGCACCTCGCCATTGTCTTTTGTCGAATCAGAGAGGCAGGACTGAAACTGAAATTGGCAAAGTGTAAATTTTGCACGAAAGAACTGCCATTTTTGGGACACGTGCTGACGCGGGAAGGAATCAAAATGGACGTGGACAAAGTCAAGCCAATCGAGAAACTTCCGGTCCCAAAGTCAAGGAAGGAGTTGCATTCCTTGCTGGGCTTTTTCACGTACTATCGAAAGTTCATCTACGCATTCGGAACTATCGCGGCACCACTTTTCCGTCTGCTCCAGAAAGATGCTAAGTTTGGAATTGGGGACGAAGAAAAGCAAGCGATCGATAAGTTGAAAGAGAAAATTCTGAGCGACGTCGTCCTGTACTTCCCCAACTTCGAGAAGGCGAGAGACGACCCGCTCCGATGTTTTGTCATGATGACAGACGCAAGCAAAATCGGAATTTCGGCGATTTTATGTCAGCAGGATGAAGAGAAACGGCTGAGACCAATTTACTTTGCCTCGCGGCAATGTAACAAGTTTGAAAGCCGGTACGCACCGACCGAGCTCGAGGCGTTAGCAGTGCGCTTTGGCGCCAAAAAATTCGCCCAGTTTATAACAATGATGCCGACAAGAGTGCTGACAGACCATAAATCGCTGGTAGGAATGTTCAAAAGCAAGACGGAAACCGGCAACGCTCGAGTTGACCGATGGCTGCTAGAATTAAATTCTAAGTTCATTCTCAAAGTCGAATATCAGCCAGGGAAGAAGAATGTGATCGCGGATCTCCTCTCACGTTCATTCGAAATGACGGGGGAAGAAATTGCGGAACCAACGGATAAAGAACACATGGCTGTCGTCGGAGCGCTTCGAATTTTAGGAAAAGAACCGGAGCCAGGAGTTGAGAAAGAAAGAGAGAAGTGGGTCCGGGAAACGAAAGAAAGCGAAATGAAACATATTTATGAGTTTCTGGAAAGCAAAGTGAATCCGGATGATCCGCGGAAGGTCCAAAGTCTGAGAGACACGTGTCACAGATATGCCCTTTTGGATGGATTACTCTATCTGTGCGAAGCGAACGGCAAGTTGAGACTATTCGTCCCGGAAAATTTTCGCGAGAATTTGGTCAAACAGCGGCACGAAGGAAAATGCGCGGGCCACATGAGCAGCAAAAAGATTTATCTTCAGTTAATGGAGCAGTATTTTTGGCCAAATATGCTAAAGAATTGCGTGAAAGTACACGAAAGTTGCAGAATTTGTGCCCACACAAAAGACGCAAGGGCCAACGAACCACCCTTGAAAGTTGTCCAAACATCGGAACCATTTGAGATGCTTTGCATCGACATTTTGGACATTGGGCCAAGTCAGTCCGACTTCAAATACATCTGCGTTATGGTTGATCACTTTACGAAGTACATGATAGCGGAACCAATTCGGGACAAATCGGCGGAATCGGTTGCAAAAGTGCTGGTCGAAAAGATGATACTGATCTACGGCACACCGAAAAAAATACACTCGGACAGGGGAAAAGAATTCGTCAATACAACGATAGAGGAAATCACAAAAATTCTGGGAATTGAGCGATCTGTAACGGCAGGTTACGATCCGCAAGCAAACGGCTTGGTTGAAAGAATGAACCGAATTATAATTGGAATGCTTAAAAAGTCGACGGCTAGCTGTTGGACGTGGGATGAAAGACTACCGTATATCGTCTTTTCGTATAATTTAACACCGACAAAATCGACCCAATTTTCACCATTCTCACTGGTATTTGGAAAATTGGCCAGATTCCCGTTGGACGGCAAAGTGCCAATGCCAGTCAACCCAGTCTATACGATAGATTCCGACACATACATCCAATTATTCCGGGAAAATTTTCTTAACATGCTAAATGAGGCGAGAGAGAATTCGAATAAAGAAAGGGAGAGAAGCAAAAAGTGGTACGATTCGCAACCAAAAGTCACAGCCAACAAATTTAGTGTGGGGGAACGAGTTATGGTTGCATTCCCGGGATTAAACCGGAAATCGCGGCACAAAAAGTTGATGTGGACACATTTCGGCCCGTACCTCATTTTGGAAATTGGAGAATCATCGGCATTCCTAGTGCCAATCGATAAGCAGCAAGCCGAACCGATCAAAGTTCCAATAGAACGTCTGATAAAAGTCCCTCCCGGAATTCCCGATATTTCGACGGTACCTCGGGGAAAAAATCCGTTTAAAAACGTGTTAAACACTTTGATCACAATGACGTTGGACGAAGGAAAAAGGGAAAGAATTGAAAAGAATTCGGCACGAGTTATGCAATTAGGGACAATTGCACAAGTAAAGGGGGGTGACGAAAGGGAAAGGGACGGAAAAATGTCGGATTTGGTTGGGAAATTGGGAAAAATGGCAATTCAGTCTTTTACAGAGACAATGGACATCGACAAACCGGAGGACAGCGTTTTTGGCTGGAATGTGACGTGCACGGAAGGCCATGGGGAGCACGAATTTTGCGGGGCGCTCAGCATGTTGGAACTCGACGCGGCGCTTGGGAATGCGGGACTGGGGACAATGGCGGTCAAAACTCCGCTCCAGGCACTTTTGTCCGTATTTTTGCTGAAGGCGGGGACCGTGAAATCGATGACGGCAGCCCGGAATTTGGCCCAAACGATCGTTGAAGGAGACCCAAAGGAAGAAATGAGGCTGTTAGTGGCTAAAAGAGGGGATTTTGTTGGCACGGGACGGTATCCGACAGAAGAGGACCAAATGAAGGCGTTAGAGAGCTGGTTTGAGAAGTGTGCCGTCGCGCGGAGGGCGTTAGAAGAGAGCGAATTTGGACGAATTGGCATGAAGGAACCGGAAGGAATTGAGGTGCTGGCGGAGTCCGAGAAGAAGCAGTGGAAAGAACTGCTGGACGAAACGCCATGGGTGCTGGAAAGGATGAGGGCGAAAATTGTCCACCGGGCCACGAGATTTATCGCGCACCCGCGCGTAATCATCGGCGATTTCTCGGCCCATCAGCTGGGCGAAGCGCTGGACCAGACGGCGATTGTCGGGCCGAAAGAAGGGACGCTGGCCGAAGTCGTCCGAAGTTTGAAGCCGACAGTGCTGTCGAGCAAAGTGAAGGCAGCGCTGATAATGGCCGGGCGGGACTCTCTGTTGGCGGGGGAACCGGGAGAGGTGATGGCCGAACAGTTCGAGATGATTGCCAAGTGGTGCCGACGGTTCCCGCATGTGCAGTTCCATTGGACCTGCCCGCCCTATGTGCACAACAAACAGGCCGAATATGAAGAATTGGTCGCCCGACTGAAGCCGATGATGAGCCAGCCGCCATTCCATCCTGTCTGGGTGACAGAGAACGGACGATCGATTGGCGAAGTGTTCCGATTCGGCAACTCGTTTGACAATTTGCGAGTGACGGCCGACGGGCTGATGAAGGACGCTGGCGTCCGGGCGTTGAAGGCCTGGCTGTTCACGCAAACCGAATTTCCTGGCGATCAGCAGCTGAAAATTCGGGCCGTCCATTCGGTGGTGCGCGTAATCCCCTCGGCCGGTCTGGGTGACCGCCGACGGGCTGACAATCTGGGCGGGACCGGCTCGGGAGGTCTGGGGGACCCCCGTCGCCACAGCTTCGGGTCGGCCGGGCTGGAGGACTTTCGGCACCGAAATCAGAGCTCGGGAGGCCTGGGCGGCCCCCGACGGCACACATTCGATGGTTCGACCGGCGCGGGCCGCTTCCACCCGTACGGACGATGGCAGCCTCGTGGCGGGACCGATCAGCGCGGACAGGGTCAGCAGCACCGGCGATGACGCTTTGTTCTGCGGACCACCACCCTGAGGGCAGCTGAGGACTTTGACGGCAGGGACGCCTTTCGTTTTGGGATGGGGATGTAGTAATTGTGTTAAGTTGACTTTTTCCTGTGGACTTTTCCCTTTAAAAATTGTTCTCACTGTGGCATTTTGTTAGGATCTTTTGTCTCCCCAAAATTGTGTGTAATGTTTTCCCTTCGCCTTTTTTGACACACTTTTCCCCTCTTCTCGGGTCTCAGGACAATTTGATATCTTTTTATAAGTGGAGGAATAAATAAGCTAAGGTTGTGGAGTCATTCTGTGTTAAAGGGCGAACCCGAACCGGCAAAGTCCTACCCCCGCTTATTCTGACCCGACAGCAAGAGTATTTTTATTTACTTAGTGATTTTTTTTAGGTTCTTGATCGAAATCTCGATCGGTCCGTAAGTCCGGACCTGTGTACTTTTAAAGACCTTCCCAGAGGGCGGAGCCTTCCTTTTCTGCATCAAGATTCTCGTCCTTACAACATCAAAGCCTCACCATGAGCCATAAGCCAACAGAATTGCCCGACAAGAATCAACAATTTGCTAAGTGGCACAAAGTTCATGGACACATAAATTGCAGAAGCAATCGTATTTACGCAACTGATCAGTCTGGGCAGCACCGCGACAACAATGAAATCGTGAATGTACTGCGCATACTGTTGCGATACTGAACAAAATTTAAAAAACAAATAAAGTAGTAGTACAAAATAAAAAATGGCATTATATATATATATTTAATTTTAGAAAATTAAACATAATTTTTAACCTCGGTTTTATAAATGCTTGATTATTGCGTTCTATGAATTCAAAATTGGCTAGAACAGAGATGATCAGATACGGGTTATTTTTCCAAAATCCGGCCTCTATTTTGTAGAGCTGTTCGAGATTCTCGGTTCTCGGTCTCGGGTTTTTAGTCTCGGAAAACGAGACTTTTTTGCACTGGTAAAGATGGCATTTTTGGTGAGAAAGCATTAAAGAATTATGGGCTTGAAAGATTTGAAAAATACATAAAGACAAATTTAGAAATCCTTAATTTAGTATAATTGCACAAATTGTCACGCAATGCCCGTGTGGCTCAGTTGCTAAGTTCTGACTCTAACTTATATCTATCGAAGTTTCTACTCCCCGAGTGAAATCCATTTTATTCTTTTTTTAAATAATTACTCCTTTTTATTTATTCTTACTTAAACCTTATAAAAATTTGAAAATCGGAAAGAATTTTTCGGAAAAATTAAAAGAGAAAAAAGCATAGGAACATTTGAGAAAATCCCCGAAAGGCACACTTTTCGCTCGGTTTGATGGAAATTGCCCGAGGCACTTCTCTTACTGTTTGGCACTTTTGCGCCACCATAGCGCTGGGATAAAGTTTAATAATGAGATTATTTGTTTGCCCTCACATGCCCCGCGGCGATGAGTGAAGAATGTTGTGGTAAAATATTAAACGTATGGATGGAATACGAAGGATTCGAAAATTTGAAACTTATTGGATATTTTATCCCAAACCAAAAATATTTTTAAAATGATTTTCTCGGAAAGTGGAAATTCAGAAAAGCAATGTTAAAAGATTAAAATTCATTTATAATATTAAAATTTAAGCTGGAGTTAGCAAGGATATTTTTTGAAAGCTCATATTTGCGCGTCTTCGTAATTGTATCGTTATTTATTTAATTTTAAGAAAAATTGAGCAAAGATTTCATTTAGAGCACGGATCGATCGAGATTCGATCAAAATGATAAATCTGCTTTGAGATTTTCCGACATTGTACCGAATTTTTCGTTCGAGATTCTCGATAGCTTCACACTCTCGATCGCCCAGTAAAGCTGTTATTCGGAAAATCTGTTTTTCGGGAACAATGAAAAGGCTTTCTATACCCAGTTGCCAAGGTCAAGACCAAGGACGGGTACACAAAATTAGGGTTGGCGGTTCCTGGGAATTCTTCGGTTATCCGAACCGAAATTTTGCGGATTACCAAACCAAATGCGCACGGTGTAAAATTGCAAAATTCACACATTTCATCTTCATCTACATCTGATGATTCGTCCAAATTGTTTTGAAGAGCTTTTTTGATCATTTTTCCAGCTAAGCTCGTTTGAATGTGTATTATGTCCGCAGATATATTTTACGAAAGCCGCGAGCGCAATGGGAAAAACTGAAAAATAAAAAACAAAACCCGTAATTACTTTCTTTCTTTAAGCCAGCTTTAAAAGTTCCGGAACAGCATCGCGATGCCTGCGTAGAATCCAAATTTATCTCCATTTCGACCAATTCCGAACCCCGGACCCGAATTCGAACATTTTCAAAATGCAAAATCTTCCAAAAAACAAGTTTGGCCTAAAAATCATTCAAAAATCATGAATTCGATCGTTACTTGCGTGTTCATTGTAATTTTGGATTTTGTTAATTACTGTTGCAACTTGCAACATGTGAATTTTGAAAAAATTTGTCGGCATTTAACCATAAACTGAACAATGTCACTTTTATAAGCATAGACAAAGAAAAAACTATTCAAATGGGATAGAAGCTAAAATTCCCATTTTGGACATGTTTAAATGGTTCAAAAACCGGTTCAAACATTTTTCCTAAACTTTTGACCTATTTTTCCGAGCTTAGCTCGTCGAGACAAAGCGATTGGTATATAATTAATGCCGTTTTGGAATGGGGCGTTCACTATAGTTTATCCATGATTTTTAATCAGATTTTTTATGTCTAACATTCAGATCAGTCTTCAATTATTTAATTTTTTTTAAATTTTACTTAAAAATTCATAATTTTCATTGAATTACTGAAATTTTCAAACAAATATTCCCGGCGGCGCCTATCGGTGACCGCCGGACCTCTCTGAATTATAAATTAAAAATTGAAGAATATTTTTTGGCAAAATGTCTAATACAATATTTAATTTTCTCAACAAACTCCCATAAAAAATTCCAGCATTAGGGGGTATATTTTTTCATTTTTACAACAGAAACCGGAAAATCTGGGGTAACGATTTTTGGTTAGGCCGGTTTAGAACCCCCGGTGTTCGGTTTTGGTTAACCGACCGTGCACTAACCCTAGTTGGCATCTCCGTTAATATATTTTAGATTTTTTTTATAAAATAAAAAGTATATTTTATAAATATGAAAAGCAATCAATATAGTAAAATGCTCTTAGGCAATTCGCCATTATTTGTTGCCAAAACTGGACCGATTATAGTGCGTTGGAAATGGCCAAATTCATAAACACATTGTAAAAAGAAATTGTAAATTTATGCATGAGAGAATCCTTCTATACATTATACAAATTCATGGCTTCTATACATTATACAAATCCATGGTTTCTATAAATTTACACACACACATAAATCAATAGAAAGCGTTGGTCTACGTTTTCTTTCCTCATGTGTGGAAACAAAGAGAGAGGTGACAACGCTGATTTATATTTATTATATATTAATATATTAAACTACAAATTTTTCTTTCTATACATAGAAGGATAACTTGGCAGGGAAAAAAATAAACTATAATTTTCAAATATAAAATCACTCTCAACAATTTTTTTCTATCATTCGCTATTTAATTACATTTTTTTACCCAACATTGACATAATTCTTTAAATTCTTGTAAATGGTTGCCAATAAATAATACAACCAAAATATGCAAAGCTCTTTCAAATGCTTAAACATAATTATAATTTTTCGAATGTTTAATCTCTTCTCCATTCTTTTATTATTAACCGCCGTTTTGCAAATTGCGGAGGCACTACAACTATGGGTAAAACCGTCCGTTCTGAGATATGAAGCTAAAATCAGCTGCCTCAACATTGATGGCCTCCCGTTAACAGTTGGATGGGCAGAGTATGAGCCATCCTTTGATGGAACGGGGACGGCCGGATATGTTGTCATTCGCACAGATTTTAGCAGATGTGACCATCACATCCCAACAGTGAAAGTTCTAATAAAGAATGGTGATTTTCCATATAAATCGGTTTGTCCACTAAATAAAAGATCAAAGAATAATAAAGAATCCCTATTTCTAAGCTTTGAGTTACACTTTTTCATTCTTTTATTTAAGATGGAATATGTGATCCCGAAGACTGAACTTTCGGCACGAAGATCCTATGTGCTAGCATTCAACATTGAGCGGTCGGGAAACAAACAATTTTATTTCCAACAATCTTCGCCAAATTTTGGGGTTTCCCAACGTCCATTGCTGGATTATGAATTGGAAATTGAGTGTGCTTATTTGCAACCAGGAACCACGCAAAATATTGTGTTTGGAAGCGGCGTCCAATTCAATGGAGAAAATGGCATTAATATTCCAATTTATGAAATTAAAATGCTGGAATTCTGCAGCCGAGACAGAATTTGGCTAGTTATATACAATGCTAAGCGTGAAAAAGTAAGAAAAAAACTAATTATATTTTATATTTTTAAATTTTTTATTAATAAACTTTATGCCCTCTTAATAGACAAATATTGGTGTGACAACAAAATTCCTTCTTGACAACAACGCTTTCAACATTAACATGAGCAATAAAACCGTTCAACCTATTTTACAACGACGCACTGTAAATGGTCGAGGAAATTGAACCGAAGATGAAGACGATGTATCTTTGACGATAAATTGAGAAGAGCGGTGCTTTAGTCTTTCCCCCCGGGGCTCTCCATATCACACAATTTACACATCCAATTGCCCCCTCCGGCGTTATCCATCACCTTATACTGTAAAGCCTTTCCCCGTTATCCATCACCTTATACTGTATAAGCAATTTGGGTGTTCAGTTCCAGCCCACTTCACAATTTCAGCAACCTTTCAATTGTTTTTGTCTGTCAATAAACGTTTTCTTCTTCGGACGCCACCGGGGCACTTCAATTCAAATTATTTTACTTTATTCATTAAATTTCAAAAAATTTTCTTTGATTTTCAGACAATGACATTTATTTAAAGTGCAAATTTTGACGGAGAATTTAACCTAATTGAATTTATGCTCGCGACAAAACGGTCGGCACCAAACTGTTGCGATCCGTGTAAAATGTAATGGAATTGTTGTAACTGAAAATGGACATTTGCATTAACTGTGAATCGGCTTAACACTTTTGGTAGCCTTTTGTTGCACATGGCTCAATTGTTGCGAGTGGTTTCACGCGATTCGCTTGCGACATATTAAATGCTTTTGGTTGGGGTGGTGGTGGAGGTGGTCACACGGTTCGTCTCCAGCGTACTAATAATGCTCGTTGTTCCGGCCGGGAGCGTAATGCACGGTAAGACCATGAAAATTGGGCGGAGTCGGACAATTCATCAATAGACAATTCGCCAAACACTCTAGCAGACATTTTTTTTGTTAAGAGTTTTATGGGCTCTAAAAAGTCATGATGAAATGTCTGGTGACGGATTTTACACGATACATCAACCTCGATGATGATAGTGCCAGCTTATTACAGCCATATCTCAGATTCCACTGGGTGGGGGTACTACCGTCTGGCCACTACCGTCTCAGGAACGTTTAGCAGATCATAACTTTTTTCAAGACTGACCAATCTTCATAATCTTTATATCATCGACAGCTCTAAATGATTAGAAGATATATGTCAGCAACAACGAGCCGGTCTGATGCAATATGAAAAGTTATAAATTAAAAAGCGTAAAAATCGGGATTTTTTATTTCTGGTCATAACTTTGTTCAATTTTATCCAATTCTTTTCGAATGCTTACATTCTTATTACGGCCTATCGAATGATATAAAGATTATGCAGATTGGTGAGTCTTGAAATAAGTGATGAGCTGCTAAACGTTTCTGAGACGGTATAGTGGCCAGACGGTAGTGGCCCGCTTCGGATTCCACAAGTGCCAGCTTAATGACAGTAACCCACGGTATCCCAGATTCCATACAGTACACAAATGCGTCAACAGTCGCAATATTACAGTAAAAACCCAACGCGAAATTGCTGCAGCTGTTCTCGATGTTTTGCGACGTTTTTTGGCGGAGTCTCTTCCTCAGCGCCGTAAACTTCCTCTTCCGATGCACAGTCTGCTTTTCGCTTAACCAAACGATCACTCATTCTCCGTTTGCTTTATGCTTTTACACCTGCAACAAGAAATTTGTTGAATTTTTTGGATTCGCATTTCTCGAAAGATATGGGGAAAATATTGTACAATAATGTTTTTCTAACTAACAAAACGATACAATTTGCAATTAAGAAGATTTTTTTGCATGATTTTTACATTTTTAGTTTGATTGAATAAAGTAAAATTTTCCAAAAAAATAAAGTTTTTGTTGAGAGCACCAAAAACAAAATAAATGACTTAATTCACTATGCCAAATCCTACTGTGAGAAAAAAGGAGAGGGCGCCAATGCCAATGTAAAGGAAAGCCAATGGAAGCGAATAAATGCAGATTTAAAATCCTAATTTTAATCCAAAACAATTTTGAACATTTTTTAAAATAAAATTCTTAAAATAATCTGCACAAATTTATTTGAAAATCGGAAAGAATTTTTCGGAAAAATTAAAAGAGAAAAAAGCATAGGAACATTTGAGAAAATCCCCGAAAGGCACACTTTTCGCTCGGTTTGATGGAAATTGCCCGAGGCACTTCTCTTACTGTTTGGCACTTTTGCGCCACCATAGCGCTGGGATAAAGTTTAATAATGAGATTATTTGTTTGCCCTCACATGCCCCGCGGCGATGAGTGAAGAATGTTGTGGTAAAATATTAAACGTATGGATGGAATACGAAGGATTCGAAAATTTGAAACTTATTGGATATTTTATCCCAAACCAAAAATATTTTTAAAATGATTTTCTCGGAAAGTGGAAATTCAGAAAAGCAATGTTAAAATATTTAAAATTCATTTATAATTTTAAAATTTAAGTTTTTGAAAGTTCATATTTGCGTCTTTGTAATTGTATCGTTATTTATTCAATTTTAAGAAAAATTGAGCAAAGATTTCATTTAGAGCACGGATCGATCGAGATTCGATCAAAATGATAAATTTGCTTTGAGATTTTTCGACATTGTACCGAATTTTTCGTTCGAGATTCTCGATAGCTTCACACTTTCGAATCTCGTTCCCCAGGCCTCCTTAGCAAAAATAAATGTCACTTTGTGGTAGAAATATGGGGGTGATCTATCAGTATGCCAAGTTTCATCCCGAAACTCCGCGGACACTGGGGAGCTCTCCCTTTGTAAGTGACACAAAGTTCATGGACACATAAATTGCAGAAGCAATCGTATTTACGCAACTGATCAGTCTGGGCAGCACCGCGACAACAATGAAATCGTGAATGTACTGCGCATACTGTTGCGATACTGAACAAAATTTAAAAACAAATAAAGTAGTAGTACCAAATAAAAAATGGCATTTATTATTGTAAGGATTAGAGAGAATTCCGCTGGTTGGACGAGACGGTTAAAACGCTTAGGCGGGGGCAAAAGATCACCCATAAAGAAGAAGGCAAATGGGACGCCCCGGTAGCTCAGTTGGAAGAGCTGCCCACGGATTGGGTGCAGGACGTGGGTTCGAGTCCCACCCGGGGATACCATTTTGCCTATTCTTTACTGGTAGCACCGGATGGTTGCCCAACCGTCGCCAGCGAAGCGATCGATGTGAGATCGATCGATGGACCGAGGGACCGGTCCCGTTGAGGATGAAGCTGTAAGGATTAGAGAGAATTCCGCTGGTTGGACGAGACGGTTAAAACGCTTAGGCGGGGGCAAAAGATCACCCATAAAGAAGAAGGCAAATGGGACGCCCCGGTAGCTCAGTTGGAAGAGCTGCCCACGGATTGGGTGCAGGACGTGGGTTCGAGTCCCACCCGGGGATACCATTTTGCCTATTCTTTACTTTATATATATATATTTAATTTTAGAAAATTAAACATAATTTTCAAACTCGGTTTTATTGCTTGATTAATTGCGTTCAATGAATTAAAATTGGCTAGAACAGAGATGATCAGATACGGGTTTTTTTCCACCGGCCTCTATTTGTGTCAACAGTTTACTTTGTGCAATTTTTGATGTAAAAAATCAAATAAAGTAAGTTTGTGCAAACTGAATTTATAAAGAAAAATTGAAGGATATTTTTTGGAAAAATGTCCAATATAATTTTTAATTTTTCAACAAACTCCCATAAAAAATTCCAGCATTAGGGGTGTATTTTTTCATTTTACAACCAAAACCGGAAAACCGGGGGTAACGATTTTCGGTTAGGCCGCTTTTACGACCCCCGGTGTTCGGTTTTGGTTAACCGACCGTGCACTACCCTAGTTGGCATCTCCGTTAATATATTTTAGTTTTTTTTATAATAAAAAGTATATTTTATAAATATGAAAAACAATCAATATACCTAGTAAAATGCTTTTAGGCAATTCACCATTATTTGTTGCCAAAACTGGACCGATTATAGTGCGTTGGAAATGGCCAAATTCATACACATTGTGAAAAGAAATTGTGAAATTATGCATGAGAGAATCCTTTCTATACATTACAAATCCATGGCTTCTATACATTATACAAATCCATGCCCTATAATTATACACACACACATGAAAAAAAGAAAAATTTATGCATGAGAGAATCCTTCTATACATTATACAAATCTATGGCTTCTATACATTATACAAATCCATGGCCTAATTATACACACACACACACACACACACACACATGAATCAATAGATGTAAAAAGAAAAATTTATGCAGAGAAAATCCTTCTACACATTACACAAACTATGGTTTCTATACATTATACAAATCCATGACTTCTATACATTATACACATACACATGAATCAATAGAAAGCGTTGGTCCACGTTTTCTTTTCGTCATGTGTGGAAACAAAGAGAGAGAGACTTGTGATTTAGGGCAAAAATATTCCAATTTAAGGGGGGCTGAAATAAAGATTTTTCACATTTATATTTGATAATTTTTATCTTTAATAGTAAGGTAAATAGGAATATAGCCCTAGTAAAATAATTATTTTCCAATTTTCTTTTTTTTCGCAATTTAAAAATAAAATTTTAAATTATGCTAAAAGAAAAAAAAATGCAAGCTAATTAAATCCCTTTTTCAGTGAATCAATACCCTTTTTGCAGCAAAATTTGACCAGAATTCAATATTTTCCCTAATCAGTAAAATTCCTTAACATTGATTCATCCCAATCAGAGAGCCCAAATTGCTTTTTTAAATGGCAAATGCCATATGATAAATTGTGCAGAATGCCAACAATTCACTCACTATAACTAGGGTTGGGATTTATACGTTTTACATATTTTTTAGTGCTTATATTTCTGAGGAATACGGCCCAAAAATAGCCTTTTCGCGTTGGTTTGAGCTTTTTTGGTCAATAAAAAACATATTTTGCATATTTTGGGGTTTTGAACATATTTCAGCATATTTTGGCATTTTTTACCAAAAATATGTAAAATGCACCCAAAGTCATAGGTTTCTGGCTGTTTTTAAAAAATAATTCATCTTTAACGGCAGACTTTTAGTCATTTTCAAAAAAAGTTCGAAAAATTGAACATTTGCATAAAAAAGGAAATGAAAAAATTCGGCGCTGAAATAATGCAGCGCTCGATTGGATGAGCCGAGATGGCTAGGCTGGCGATGAGTTGGCCAGGCAATTAAAACTACCGAAATTTTTCAATTTTCTAAAACGATAAAATAATACGCAAAAAGGCTTTAAATTTACCTAATATTACTGTCCTAAAAGTGCCATTTTTTGGTGCATATTTCGGCATATTTGGTGCATATTCAGGTGCATCCCAACATTGACATAATTCTTTAAATTCTTGTAAATGGTTGCCAATAAATAATTCAACCAAAATATGCAAAGCTCTTTCAAATGCTTAAACAAATTGAAATTTTTAGAATGTTTAATTTCTTCTCCATTCTTTTATTATTAACCGCCGTTTTGCAAATTGCGGAGGCAATAAAAATATGGGTAAAACCGTCCGATCAGCGATATGACGCTGAAATCATTTGCCTCAACAGTAATGGCCTCCCGATAACAATTGGAACTGCAAAGCATGCTTCAGTCTTTGGAGAAGCGGGGTCGACTGGATATGTTAACATTGGCACAGATTTACGCAGATGTGAGGATGTCAACCCAAATGTGAAAGTTCGAATGACGGTGCGTTATTGTTTTCGTTCAGATTCTTTGTCCAATAAATAAAAGCCAAAGAATAAAGAATCCTTATTTCTAAGCTTTGGCTTACACTTTTCTCATTGTTTTATTTAAGATGGAATTTGAGATCCCGAAGGCTGAACTTTCGGCACGAAGATCCGCCTTTGTGCTAGGGTTCAACATTGCGCCGTCGGCACACAAACAATTTTATTTCCAACAATCTTCGTCAAATTTTGGGGTTTCCCAACGTCCATTGCTGGATTATGAATTGGAAATTGTGTGCCATTATCATCACCCTTTAACATCCTGGACGCAAAATATTGTGTTTGGAAGCGGCGTCCAAAAGAATGGTCAAAATGGCATTAATATTCCAATTTATGAAATTGAAATGATGGCATTCTGCAGCAAAGGCAAAATTCGGCTAATTATTCACCAGAATGACCGTGAAACAGTAAGAAGAAAATAATAAAATAAAAGCCATTTTTAAAATAATTATTTTGATTAATAAACTTACAAATTAATGCCCTCTTAATAGACAAATATTGGCGTGAAAAGCGAATTCCTTCTTAAAAACGACGCTTTCAACATTGACATGACCAATAAAACCGTTCAACCTATTTTACAACGACGCACTTAAAATGGTCGAGGAAATTGAACCGAAGATGAAGACGATGTATCTTTGACGATAAATTGAGAAGAACGGTGCTTCAGCCTTTCCCCCCGCGCTCTCCATATTTCACACAATTTACGCATCCAATTGCCCCCTCCGGCGTTATCCATCACCTTATACTGTATAAGCCTTTCCCCGTTATCCATCACCTTATACTGTATAAGCCTTTCCCCGTTATCCATCACCTTATACTGTATAAGCCTTTCCTCGTTATCCATCACCTTATACTGTATAAGCCTTTCCCCGTTATCAATCACCTTATACTGTATAAGCCTTTCCCCGTTATCCATCACCTTATACTGTATAAGCAATTTGGGTGTTCAGTTCCAGCCCACTTCACAATTTCAGCAACCTTTCAATTGTTTTTGTCTGTCAATAAACGTTTTCTTCTTCGGACGCCACCGGCGCACTTCAATTCAAATTTATTTATCTTTTATTTTTTAATTTCAAAAAATTTTCTTTGATTTTCAGACATATTTTGATGACATTTATTTTAATTTTCTTTGATTTTCAGACAAATTGGTAGTCAAAACAGGAGCGTTTCACTTCAAATTGAAAGAAAAATTTAGCGTTTTTTTAGCTTTTGCTTCTTTTAACCTAATTGTTTATGCTCGCGACAAAACGGCCGGCACCAAACTGTTGCGATCCGTGTAAAATGCAATGGAATTGTTGTAACTAGAGTCCGGCCCCAAAACCCAAAAATTTTTTGGGGTTTTTGTACAAAAAATTGGACCAAAAATTTTTTGGGTCAGATTGGAGCAAAACCCAAAAAAAACCAAAACCCAAAAAATTTTTGGGTTTTGGGTCCATGCCCTCTTTTGTACAAAAGTTTTGGGGATTGCCCAGTTGAATTTACACTCCTAAAGATAGCAGCATTAAGTGATTTTTCAATCTTTTTTACAAGAACCTTTCTGAGTAATTGATGGCTTAGTGGTTTGTCTTTTCGGTAACTCTTACGTTATGTGTTGGGTCCGAACCTTCTTTAGTGCGAGCACTTATTTGTTATTTTTTCTTTACTACATACTCTCTTCCTCCATTATTAACATTTTTAAAATAAATTTTCAAATATTTTTGGTTTAATGCTCGCAAAAAAAGAATTTTTGAAAAATATTCATCACATCATTTTCAATTTTTCAACAAAGATTGCCAAATTTTTCTATTTTTCTGAACTTTTTGATTTAATTTTGTAAAAAATTTTCTGGCGGCGCTGGCGGACATCTCCCAGTCCTAAAAATTCAAAAAAGTACCGTAATTTTAAAATTTTGGATGCAAATCCCTTAACAAACTGAGTCAAAAATCCAAAAATTTCTCGGCGGCGCCTATCGGCACCGCCTACCGACACCCCCAAGTAAAGCAGAATTTGTGAAAAGAAATTGGTTTTGCTGAAAATTCAAAAATCGGCAAATTATCGAAATTTTACACAATTTTCTTAACAATAAAAAAGTTTTGGCATTAAATTCATTTATTACAAAAACCCAAAAGTAAACAATGTATGGTGTGGATGAGATCCGTATAGATGGGCGTGCTTTGCATCAAGTGAGACCGATTGATTGTGCATATACCTTAGTCATATAGCGCTGTAACCCCGTGCCCATGCTTCTATCCATCTTCCACTATTAAAAAATAAAATAGCGGGATTATATAATTGAGGTAGCGCTATAAGCTGGATGGGTAAGAATAACATTGGGAACGCAAATAGGTAACCATTCTATGAACCTTTATGCCCTCTTAATAGACATCTATTGATGTGACAAGAGCATTCCTTCTTGACAACAACGCTTTCAACATTGATATTGTCAATGAAACCGTTCAACCTATTTTACAACGACGCATTGAAATGGTCGAAGAAATTGAACCAAAGATGAAGACGATGTATCTTTGACGATAAAGTGAGAAGAGCGGTGCTTCAGCTTTTTCCCCCGGGGCTCTTCATATTTCACACAATTTACACATCCAATTGCCCCCTCCGGCGTTATCCATCACCTTATACTGTATAAGCAATTTGGGTGTTCAGTTCCAGCCCACTTCACAATTTTCAGCAACCTTTCAATTGTTTTTGTCTGTTAATAAACGTTTTCTTCTTTGGACGCCACCGGGGCACTTCAATTCAAATGATTTTACTTTTATTTTTTTAATTTAAAAAATTTTCTTTGATTTTCAGACATATTTTGATGACATTTATCTGAATTTTCTTTGATTTTCAGACATTTATTTAAAGTGCAAATTTTGACGCAGAAAATTGTTTGGATTAAAAGGGAAGTAAGATTCGCTAAGTTCACATCCATTTAACTGAACTGACAAGTCTCGCAATTTTGTTTGTGGGTGGATGAATTGGCTACCGGTCCGAAGGTCGAAAGGGGTTTGAGTGACAAATGCTTTATTACTTTCTACAACCTAAACCGATTAGGTCAACATTATACCAGAAAGCTCTCGATGAGCAGAAGCAATTAATAAGCAAAAACTAAGCGATCTGATAATTATGAAAAAAGTTATGACGAGAAAACCTCCAAAAATGGCCATTTTTGGAGTTTTTCACTTTTTTGGCCATAACTTTTTTAAGCACTTCCAATCACTTAGCTTTAACTTAATGATAACTCTAACTCATCGAAGCTTTCATTTGGTATTATGTTGGTCGGTTGGCACCAAACTGTTGCGATCCGTGTAAAATGCAATGGAATTGTTGTAACTGAAATTGGACATTTGCATTAACTGTGAATCGGCTCAACACTTTTGGAAGCTTTTTGTTGCACATGGCTCAATTGTTGCGAGTGGTTTCACGCGATTCGCTTGCGACATATTAATAGTGCGAATGCTTTTGATTGTGGTGGTGATGGTCACACGGTTCGTCTCCAGCGTACTAATAATGCTCGTTGTTCCGGCCGGGAGCGTAATGCACGGTAAGACCATGAAAATTGGGCGGAGTCGGACAATTCATCAATAGACAATTCGCCAAACACTCTAGCAGACATTTTTTTTTGTTAAGAATTTTATGGGTGGGCTCTAAAAAGTCATGATGAAATGTCTGGTGACGGATTTTACACGATACATCAACCTCGATGATGATAGTGCCAGCTAGCGGGCCACTACCGTCTGACCACTACCGTCTGGCCACTATACCGTCTCAGGAAGCGTTTAGCAGATCATAACTTTTTTCAAGACTGACCAATCTTCTTAATCTTTATATCATCGACAGCTCTAAATGATTAGAAGATATATGTCAGCAACAACGCGCCGGTCTGATGCAATATCAAAAGTTATAAATTAAAAAGCGTAAAAATTGGGATTTTTTATTTATGGTCATAACTTTGTTCAATTTTATCCAATTCTTTTCGAATGCTTACAAACTTATTACGACTTATCGAATGATATAAAGATTACGCAGATTGGTGAGTCTTGAAATAAGTGATGGGTTTATTTCTTGATTTACATTGTTGACGCTACATTTAAAAAAAAATAGTATAAACTGAACAATGCCACTTTTATAAGCATAGACAAAGAAAAAAACTATTCAAATGGGATAGATGCTAAAAAGATGCAAAAATTCTAAAATCTAATCGAAATAAAGTTCTACTTTATATTGATCACATTTTGCGAGTTTTCTGATCAATGAAAGTGCATTTAAGTTTTTTCAAAATTTCGTCCAAATTCCGCAAAAACATAACTCTCTTCAAAATTCAAAATCAAGCTAGCTATTTGCTTGCAATGATTTTGGGTGAACTATAGTGAACACCCCATTCCAAAACGGCATTAATTATATACCAATCGCTTTGTCTCGAGCTAAGCTCGGAAAAATAGGTCAAAAGTTTAGAAAAAATGTTTAAACCGGTTTTTGAACCATTTAAACATGTCCAAAATGAGTATTTTTGACCTAAATTCTGTGTCTTCCCGTGCACTAATCAGCATAAATTTGGTATCAATCAACAGCTCTCGGCGAGACAAATAGAACTAGGTGTGAAGCAAGTCGATCAGAGGCCATTTGGATACCGACTGAGTCCCAGTGTAAAATGGACACTTCAGTACCATTAAGATACACCCAAATATGATGTATTTTTTATGTCTAACATTCTGATCAGTCTTCAATTTTTAATTTTCATCAACAAACTCCCATAAAAAAATTCCATCATTAGGGGTGCATTTTTTCATTTATACAACCGAAACCGGATAACCGTGGGTGAATTTGTATAATGTATAGAAGCCATGGATTTGTATAATGTTTAGAAGCCATGGATTTGTATAATGTATAGATGCCATGGATTTGTATAATGTATAGAAGGATTCTCTCATGCATAAATTTCACAATTTCTTTTTACAATGGGTTTATGAATTTGGCCATTTCCAACGCACTATAATCGGTCCAGTTTTAGCAACAAATAATGGCGAATTGCCTAAAAGCATTTTACTATATTGATTGCTTTTCATATTTATATATATTATACTTTACTAATTTTTTATTTTATAAACAAAATCTAAAATATATTAACGGAGATGGCAACAAGGGTAGTGCACGGTCGATTAACCAAAACCGAAAACCGGGGGTCCTAAAACCGGCCTAACCGAAAACCGGTACCCACGGTTATCCGGTTTCGGTTGTATAAATGAAAAAATGCACCCCTAATGATGGAATTTTTTTATGGGAGTTTGTTGACGAAAATTAAAAATTGAAGACTGATCAGAATGTTAGACATAAAAAATACATCATATTTGGGTGTATCATAATGGTACTGAAGTGTCCATTTTACACTGGGACTCAGTCGGTATCCAAATGGCCTCTGATCGACTTGCTTCACACCTAGTTCTATTTGTCTCGCCGAGAGCTGTTGATTGATACCAAATTTATGCTGATTAGTGCACGGGAAGACACAGAATTTAGGTCAAAAATACTCATTTTGGACATGTTTAAATGGTTCAAAAACCGGTTTAAACATTTTTTCTAAACTTTTGACCTATTTTTCCGAGCTTAGCTCGAGACAAAGCGATTGGTATATAATTAATGCCGTTTTGGAATGGGGTGTTCACTATAGTTCACCCAAAATCATTGCAAGCAAATAGCTAGCTTGATTTTGAATTTTGAAGAGAGTTATGTTTTTGCGGAATTTGGGCGAAATTTTGAAAAAACTTAAATGCACTTTCATTGATCAGAAAACTCGCAAAATGTGATCAATATAAAGTAGAACTTTATTTCGATTAGATTTTAGAATTTTTGCATCTTTTTAGCTTCTATCCCATTTGAATAGTTTTTTTCTTTGTCTATGCTTATAAAAGTGGCATTGTTCAGTTTATACTATTTTTTTTAAATGTAGCGTCAACAATGTAAATCAAGAAATAAACCCATCACTTATTTCAAGACTCACCAATCTGCGTAATCTTTATATCATTCGATAAGTCGTAATAAGTTTGTAAGCATTCGAAAAGAATTGGATAAAATTGAACAAAGTTATGACCATAAATAAAAAATCCCAATTTTTACGCTTTTTAATTTATAACTTTTGATATTGCATCAGACCGGCGCGTTGTTGCTGACATATATCTTCTAATCATTTAGAGCTGTCGATGATATAAAGATTAAGAAGATTGGTCAGTCTTGAAAAAAGTTATGATCTGCTAAACGCTTCCTGAGACGGTATAGTGGCCAGACGGTAGTGGTCAGACGGTAGTGGCCCGCTAGCTGGCACTATCATCATCGAGGTTGATGTATCGTGTAAAATCCGTCACCAGACATTTCATCATGACTTTTTAGAGCCCACCCATAAAATTCTTAACAAAAAAAAATGTCTGCTAGAGTGTTTGGCGCATTGTCTATTGATGAATTGTCCGACTCCGCCCAATTTTCATGGTCTTACCGTGCATTACGCTCCCGGCCGGAACAACGAGCATTATTAGTACGCTGGAGACGAACCGTGTGACCATCACCACCACAATCAAAAGCATTCGCACTATTAATATGTCGCAAGCGAATCGCGTGAAACCACTCTGTTCGGTCCTTGACCGACGAGATAAATGTCCGAACGTTCCGAAGTTAAATATATTTATTTAAAGAACGTTGGGACAGGTGAAGACAAATAAAATAGGTCAATTGTGGGGAATTTGCACCGCGACTCGAAAGTGAGGAAGAATGACTGCGAGTGCAATCATTGGGTGATAACAATCGATAGGTGTCTGACCATAGAGAGGGACAGACAAATTAACTAGGAATGGCAAATAGGGGTGGAAAAGATACAAACAACAAAGGGACAAACTAGACGCCTGCGGGGGGCTTGCTTTTTGTTGAGGGGGGCGGCGCCACTTTTGATTGCTGTTCCTAGGGGTTTCATTTTAAAAAATTTAGATTGAATTTTTTTTATTTAATTTTTTATTAATTTGTTCATTTTTTAATATTTCTCTAAACAATTGTTCTATGGTGTGCACACTACTGAGAAGTGCATCAAATGATACGTTATCTCTATTTTTACTCTTATTTCTCTAACCGCTTCTCTTACTTTTACACACTATTTCGTCGCCATAATTGTTCAAAACATTAAATCATATTTCGATCAGTTTTGTTCAGAACTCAACAAACTTTTTTTTGTTTAGCTCAGCTTTTTTAGCTGAATTTTATTATATATAAATAGTTTAAAAAATTAAAAGGGTCAAAATTTAATTTTTTAAATTTTTGCTTGAAATTGAAAATACCGTAACTTGATCAGTTTTGATCAGAACTCAACATTTGACCCCAGCCAAATATATACATAAATTGCTTAGACCCCACAATTCGATTTTAATTATTTTTTATAATAATTTTTATTGTTTTAATCTGTGGTTTTCTGGTGCTGGGCAAGCCTTACTGCATTTTCTGAGGCTGGGCAAGCCTCTTATAAGGGCGGGCAAGCCCTTTACCAGATTTTCAAATATCAATTTTTTTTAAAACTGTGATCAAAATTAAATTGATCTCCCCTCAATATTTTACCAACAGAAATGTTCTATGGGATGTAAACTACGGAGAAGAGCATTAAATGATACGTTATCTCTCTCGTTATGCCCGCATCTCTACCACTTTCTCTTACTTTTCCACACTATTTTGTCTTCAAAACTTATCTGAGCGTATCTCGATCATTTTTGATTAGAACTGGGCAAGCTTTTTTTTGTTTAGCTCAGCTTTTTTTGCTGAATTTAATTATATAAATTTTATTTTAAAAAATCAAAATTTAATTTTTTGAATTTTTGCTCAAAATTGATCATACCGTAACTTGATCAGTTTTGATCAGAACTCACCAAACTTTTTTTTGTTCGACTCAGATCATCAAGATAAATCTAAATATCATCTCAATTACCCTCTAAGGCAAAATTCGAACTTTTCATTTTTTGACCCCAGCCAAATATATGCATAAATTAGTTCGACCCACCATATCGACCCCCAACCCGAACCAAACCAAGTTATATATCGTTTTGAAGCTCACACATTGAGGCATTCCCTACCACAAAATCAGTCCGTTCCCCAACCCAAAATTTTTCACCATAAAAGTTAGCGCAAAAAAAAATAAATTTTCCCAACTTTGACAAGCCCTTTCGACCTCAGGTAAAACTTTACAGACTCGACCAAAAGACATTTTTTGTAGCTTAATACCACCCCAACTTATAATTAACCAACCCCCACCCGATCCGAGCAAACCCCATCGTTTTTGTGAATTTCTCCCAAAATAGTCAAAAAAAAGTGCGATTTTTGGACTTTTTGTCGCCAGCATAAGTCTATCACAGTTTAAACCTACCCCGACAATTGATATCCCATTCGAACGCAAATTTTGTCTAGTTGTGCTCTTTCTCCAAATCCAACCCTCCCAGACCCTGCTTTAAACCACTTATGCCCCTCCAACCCCAACATGGTACCCAAAAAGAGGCGCAACATTTTGGGCGGTTCGACTTTTCGACCCTTGTCGAGCAAGTTAGAGGGGAAAAAAACCATACGTTTGTCAAAACCTCGGAACTTTATTTTCTTGCAAATTTTCAGCCAAATCGAACAACACAGAAAAAAGATTAATGGATTCCCCCCGGCATCTAAAACGCAAATTTCCGTATAATTCGAATTTGGGTATCTCTCAGGGTCATCCCCCGAACACCTCCCCTTTTTGGTTGCATCGTCATCCGGGAGAAAAGCGCGCCGGGACCCGTCGTTGACGTTCGGGGTAGCGGCGGTATGGAGGAGTCCTTGCCGGTGGAGAGTGATCCGCTTCCACTGCCGGAAGATTTTCCCCCGCTCCGTTTTCTCCAACTTCCTGTTGTTCGGGCTGTTCCAGCCTGTTCTCAAGATTTACTCCTTGAATTGGCAGATTGAAAGTTTCGTTCAAAATATTCAACGGATCCCGATCAGTTGTCGGTGCTCGCCGAAGTCGGAGCTGATTCGCGTGGAAGCGACCCGTGGATCCGTCGGGGAATCGGACGTCATAAATCACGCTGTGGGCTCCATAGATGGTTCCCGCTCTCCACACCTGCGAGAGACGGTACCGGGCAAAAACCTTGTCCCGAAGGACGAATATTCTCAATTTTGTGCCGAACCGTCGGTTGAAATCCTTCTCCATCTGCGCGTCCCGTTCCAACGGTTGTGGAGGTGGCGGTTTCAACAGGTCCAATGTGGTGCGCGGGTTTCGTCCAAGCAACATTTCGGCAGGGGACACCGATTTTGGGAGCGAATCGTTTGGCGTGGTCCTGTACGTGACCAGGAAGGTGTCGATGACTTCCTTACTCGCCACTCCCTCCCCTTTTATTTTCCTACATGCGCGTTTGAACGTGTCCACAAACCGTTCCACTTGTCCGTTGGACATTGGATTGTATGGCGCCGAAAATAAATGGTTGATGCCGTTGGCTGCCGTAAATTTGGCGAATTCGTTGCTGGTGAACTGCGTGCCGTTATCTGACACCAACGTCTCTGGTATTCCGTGACGGGTGAAAAGATAACGCAGGCGTTCAATGGTCGCTGCGCTGGACTTGGTTGTCATCTCAAAAACCTCGGGGTATTTTGAGTACGAATCAACAACGATCAAAAATTCTCTGCCGTAAAATGGGCCAGCGAAATCGGCATGAATCCTTTGCCAGGGGCGCGTTGATTAGAATTTTTGCCTGGAAGATCTTTGGAATGACAATTCTTTCGCCGTACATCAGGCAACCTTTAAGAATTGACAGATCGTTTCTCCGTCGGCCGAAGAGTTGAATGGGATCGGACTCGAGCTTCAGCACCTTTGAGTTGGGCCATGCATCCTTGACAAATTTGCATACTCGTTGAATTGTAGGGTCTTTTTCAGACGCCGCCGCCAAATCAGCAAATTTTATCGGCAATCTTCCGATGTTCTGATCAAAGGCGGACTCCAATTCCGTCTCAACATCACATGAGGCAATGACTTGTTTTCTATGCCTTTAGCAATTAGTCGTGAGAGTGCGTCTGCCTGACCAAAGTCGTTGGTATTGACGTACTCAATCGAAAAATCGTATGCCAATAGAGTCAATGACCAGCGGAGTAATCGATTGGCGCTGCATTGCTTGATGCCCTTTTTCCCTCCAAAAATGCTAAGAAGAGGCTTATGATCAGTCTGCAGCACAAAATGTCTTCCATAGATCATTTTGTGGAATTTCTTTACCGCGTAGATCAAAGCCAACCCTTCTTTCTCAATCTGTGAATAGTTTTTCTCCGCCGGAGAAAGGGATTTTGACGCATGCGCAATCGCCTTGACTGAGCCGTCAGCAAATTTGTGCGAGATGACCGCCCCAATCCCGAATTCGGACGCATCCGCGGCCACTATTATGTCCAACTTAGGATCATAATGCGTTAGCAGAAGGTCTGAGACTAAAATTTCCTTTAACTTTTGGAAAGCTGTCTGGCACTCGACACTCCATCTCCATTCGGTCTCCTTTTTGAGCAAGTCGTCCAACGGTTTCCGAATGAACCGCATGTTCTTGACGAACTGCTGGTAGTGATTAACCATTCCGAGAAATGATCGGAGAGATGAAATGTCCTTTGGGGCCGGCATCTGCGTGATTGCGTGGATTTTTGTAGGGTCGGGACGGCGTCCATTTCGATCGATAATTTGACCCAGATATTTGATCTGGTCACGAAAGAAGGAGCACTTTTCCAATTTTACCCGAAATCCGTACGCCTGAATGCGCGAGAATACCGCGTCCAAATGTTGTGAGTGTTCTGCGCTGGTTCGGCTGACAACAATTATGTCATCCAAGTAGGCGGTGGCAAAATTTAGACCCGCCAGCATTTTATCCATAATCGATTGGAATATGCCGGGCGCTGGTTTCACTCCAAATGGCAGACGATCCATACGAAAATTGCCTTTGTGGGTTGCCAGTCCGCACACTGATTTTGAACCTTCATCCAATTCGATCTGAAAATATGCATCTCGCAGATCGATTTGCGAAAAAATCTTTCCGCCGTTCAATGTTGCGAAAATATCCTCGGGGATTGGCAGTGGGTGTTGACAGTCAAGGAGCGCCTCATTTAGTCCCGTAGAGTAATCAATACAAAGTCGTGCTGAACCGTCAGCCTTCTTCACAATTAGAATAGGCGCGGCCCAATCCAAATGATCAACTTTGCTGATGACGCCTAAATTCTCCAGTCGACTCAATTCTCGTTCGACAATCTCCAACGAATTGTATGGCACCGGTCGTGCCTTCCGGTAGATTGGGCGGGCATTTTCTTTGAGGACTAAACTTGCTTTCTCCTTTGTGCAGTAGCCTAACCCGGCCTTGACGACTTCGGGGAAAGCTTCTTTCAGGGCCTGAATCTTGGCCGCTGCCCCGGCGAACTGCGTTGGCGCCGATGGGGTACTTTTTCCCCCCTGGTCTTTTCCGGTACTGCACAAATTTACTGTGAATTTGCCGATTTTCTCCTTTAACTCGTCCAACAGTCCGAATTTATCCATCGTATTTCTGCTCAGCAAATTCAATGACCCCTGCTTGGCCACATAAAATTCCTGCTCGACGGTCATTCCATTAAATTCGAAAGTGCTGATTCCCTTTCCAATAAAACGAACTTTTGTTCCGTCGAATGTTTTTCCGATCTCATTGCAATTTCTGATCGGTGGGCGTCCAATTTTGGAGTACGTGCCCTCATCAATAATGTCGACATCCGATCCGGTGTCGAGGAAAATTTGGACAGGCTGTTGGTTGAGCCGAATTTCGATTTTCAGCAAAGCTAACGAGTTTACTGACTTCGTCACCATTCCCACTTGGAGGTATCCAACTCGTTTGTTGCCAACTTTCCGGGCGTTAAAATTCTTACGCCATTCTTGGACCGCGTCACATTGCATTCCCAAATGGCCGGGAAATTTACACTTCGGGCATTTGGTCGCTTGGTGCGGACAATTGTCGGATCGATGTTCTCCCCCGCATCGCCAACATTTCTTATTGGTCGGGGCAAACCTTGTCTTCCCTGGCGGTTGTTTGACCGGTGACCTGTTTGGTCTCCCCTTTTGTCGCACCGCGTTGATGAATCTCGGCGGACCCTCTCTTTCGATCACTTTCGCTTCGGCAATGGTTGATTGATAAGTAATCAAGTCGTCCACCACTGCGTCGTATGTGATGCGGGCTCCGTCCGATGCGAGCTTTGCCAGTATGCGCTGTCGCAGCGCTGTATCGGCGTGCGTTTTCAGAGCCGTCAAAAGCATCAGGCAGTTGAACTGTTCCTTCTCCAATTCGTCGAACTTGAAGTCTCTGAGCAGTTTTCTGTGCCGATTGACAAATTGTCTGAACTCTTCGCCCTCTCCCCTCCCGGCTTTCAAGCACTCCCATCTATCAATGAAGACAGACTGATGTTTGGAGAATAGCTTTTCGAGCTTTTGGAGTGTCGTGACGAAGTTGAAATCGGTAACTACAGCCGGAAGTACTGATCGACTGTACTCGCTGAAAGCATTTTCGCTCAATTTGTTCATCAAACATTTGACTTTTATTGCGTCTTGTGCCCCTGGGGCAGCGCAATCCAGCGCAAATTTAAACCTTTCCAGCCATTCGTTGACTCGTCCTTTGTCATCGCACAGTTCGAATGGAGCGATGTCCGGAAGTGCTGGAATCGGAGTGCTGGTTTGTGCCGCAACGGGTGGTGGCACTTGATTTGCCAACAGTTGTGCAATTTGTTGTTGCTGCTGAGACATCAATTGGAACATTTGTTCCATTGTCGGTGGTGCCATTGTTTCTGTAATTTTTCCTCTTTCGGACAAAATTTGATGAAAAACCGCGTCCCGCGGAACCTCAACCGCTTAGGTTTATTGGTTTTTGTTGATTGAAACCGCACCCAGCGGAACCTCAACCACACAGGTGTATTGGTTTTTTTTTTGTTGAAATCCGCGAAGCTAGGAATTAACACGAAATTCCTAGTCTTCCCTCACGAGCAATTTCAGCACCAGAAATTCTCGGGATGCCGAATTTGTGCTTGCGATTGTTGTAAATAAGCACGGGCGTCGCCACTGTTCGGTCCTTGACCGACGAGATAAATGTCCGAACGTTCCGAAGTTAAATATATTTATTTAAAGAACGTTGGGAAAGGTGAAGACAAATAAAATAGGTCAATTGTGGGGAATTTGCACCGCGACTCGAAAGTGAGGAAGAATGACTGCGAGTGCAATCATTGGGTGATAACAATCGATAGGTGTCTGACCATAGAGAGGGACAGACACATTAACTAGGAATGGCAAATAGGGGTGGAAAAGATACAAACAACAAAGGGTCAAATTTGGGTATCTCTCGGGGTCATCCCCCGAACACACTCGCAACAATTGAGCCATGTGCAACAAAAAGCTTCCAAAAGTGTTGAGCCGATTCACAGTTAATGCAAATGTCCAATTTCAGTTACAACAATTCCATTGCATTTTACACGGATCGCAACAGTTTGGTGCCAACCGACCAACATAATACCAAATGAAAGCTTCGATGAGTTAGAGTTATCATTAAGTTAAAGCTAAGTGATTGGAAGTGCTTAAAAAAGTTATGGCCAAAAAAGTGAAAAACTCCAAAAATGGCCATTTTTGGAGGTTTTCTCGTCATAACTTTTTTCATAATTATCAGATCGCTTAGTTTTTGCTTATTAATTGCTTCTGCTCATCGAGAGCTTTCATTTGGTATAATGTTGACCTAATCGGTTTAGGTTGTAGAAAGTAATAAAGCATTTGTCACTCAAACCCCTTTCGACCTTCGGACCGGTAGCCAATTCATCCACCCACAAACAAAATTGCGAGACCTGTCAGTTCAGTGAAATGGATGTGAACTTAGCGAATCTTACTTCCCTTTTAATCCAAACAATTTTCTGCGTCAAAATTTGCACTTTAAATAAATGTCATAAAATCAAAGAAAATTCAAATAAATGTCATCAAAATATGTCTGAAAATCAAAGAAAATTTTTTGAAATTAAAAAAATAAAAGTAAAATCATTTGAATTGAAGTGCCCCGGTGGCGTCCAAAGAAGAAAACGTTTATTGACAGACAAAAACAATTGAAAGGTTGCTGAAAATTGTGAAGTGGGCTGGAACTGAACACCCAAATTGCTTATACAGTATAAGGTGATGGATAACGGGGAAAGGCTTATACAGTATAAGGTAATGGATAATGGGGAAAGGCTTATACAGTATAAGGTGATGGATAACGGAGAAAGGCTTATACAGTATAAGGTGATGGATAACGGAGAAAGGCTTATACAGTATAAGGTGATGGATAACGCCGGAGGGGGCAATTGGATGTGTAAATTGTGTGAAATATGGAGAGCCCCGGGGGGAAAGGCTGAAGCACCGCTCTTTTCAATTTATCGTCAAAGATACATCGTCTTCATCTTCGGTTCAATTTCCTCGACCATTTCAGTGCGTCGTTGTAAAATAGGTTGAACGGTTTCATTGACAATATCAATGTTGAAAGCGTTGTTGTCAAGAAGGAATGCTCTTGCCACACCAATAGATGTCTATTAAAGGGCATAAAGTTTATTAATAAAAAATTTAAAAATATAAATTATAATTAGTTTTTTTTTCTTACTTTTTCACGCTCAGCATTGTATATAACTAGCCCAATTCTGCCTTGGGTGCAGAATGCCAACATTTCAATTTCACAAATTGGAATATTAATGCCGTTTTGTCCATGTTTTTGCACCCCGCTTCCAATTAGATAAAATTGTGTCATGCCGTCTGCATGCTTATAATCACACGCAATTTCCAATTCATAATCCAGCAATGGATGTTGGGAACTCCCAAAACTTGACGAAGATTGTTGGAAATAAAATTGTTTGCGTGCTTAGAAATAAGGATTCTTTATTCGTTGGCTTTTATTTATTGGACAAACCGAATCTTTACGAAAACAATAACGCTTCGTTATTCGAACTTTTACATTTGGGTTGACATACATTTTTCGACATTGTACCGACTTTTTCGTTCGAGATTCTCGATAGCTTCGCGCTCTCGATAGCCCAGTGAAGCTGTTATTCGGAAAATCTGTCTTTCGGGAACAAAGAAAAGGCTCTCTACACCCAGTTGGCAGGTCAAGACCAAGGACGGGTACACAAAAGTAGGGTTGGCGGTTCCTGAGAATTCTTCGGTTATCCGAATCGAAATTTTGCGGATTACCAAACCAAATGCGCACGGTGTAAAATTGCAAAATTCACACATTTCATCTTCATCTACATCCGATGATTCGTCCAAATTGTTTTGAAGAGCTTTTTTGATCATTTTTCCAGCTAAGCTCGTTTGAATGTGTATTATGTCCGCAGATATATCTTTCGAAAGCCGCGAGCGCAATGGGAAAAACTGAAAAATAAAAAACAAAACCCGTAATTACTTTCTTTCTTTAAGCCAGCTTTAAAAGTTCCGGAACAGCATCGCGATGCCTTTGAAAAACATCGCTCTGAGGCAGGGCTGGACGTCATGACGTTGACGTTGACGCCGATTACGCCAATTACGGCCTTTTTGAGCGCCGTCATGACGGATGACGTTGACGCCCTCAGTGGCATTTTTGCGTAATTTTGGCGTCACTAGTATAAAAAAGAAATGTAGCGGAACAAGCTTTTTTGTTAAAAATCCAAGCATAATTTAAGTAAAAATAATATTTTTGGTTGCATTTCGCTATTGTTTTCCACATGTCACTCCACTTTTTATTGTTTATAGCTCAAAATTGTGGAAATAAAAATGGCCAAAATTGACTGATTTTTGTGTTAAGAATCAATAAAAAAATGTTAATTTAAAAAAAAATTGGATTTTTGAAAATTAAAAATTTTTTTAACCAGTGACGTTGACGCCGATTACGCCAATTACGGCCTTTTTTAGCGCCGTCATGACGGATGACGTTGACGCCGTCACTGGCATTTCAAAAAAATTCCGTGTGACGGATGACGGGGACTTAGGGGCCGGTGACGTCCAGCCCTGCTCTGAGGCAACACTTGATAGCAAATTGCAAGAAATCTCCGAACCGCTTTTGCCAATTCAGGAAACTGAGCCGAAGACAGAGAAAAGTGCAAGTAGTACCTTCAGCAGATGGAGCGCGATAAAGAGGAGCAGCAGCAGCAGTCCGGGAAACTGGGCGCGTTTCTCTAAATCAACCAGCGGAGGTTCGAGTTACAATTTTTCAAAAAGCCCACTTTTTCGCAAAAGTTTGGAGGAATGGCTTACTTTATTTAATTTAATTCAGTTTTCATAAATGTGAGTTGTTAAATCAGGGGCTCCACCAGCAGAACTGAAAAAAGTGAGTAGGGGTCACTCCCGTCGCGGCCACTCCCGTCCTGGCCACTCCCGTCCCGCCACTCCCGTCCCGCCACTCCCGTCTCGGTCACTCCCGTCTGCCACTCCCGTCCCGCCTCTCCCGTCTCGGTCACTCCCGTCCCGCCACTCCCGTCCCGCCACTCCCGTCCTGGCCACTCCCGTCCCGCCTCTCCCGTCCCGCCACTCCCGTCTCGGTCACTCCCGTCCCGCCACTCCCGTCCCGCCTCTCCCGTCCCGCCACTCCCGTCCCGGCCACTCCCGTCCCGCCACTCCCGTCCTGACCACTCCCGTCCCGGCCACTCCCGTCCCGGCCCCCTCCCAGTTGAAAAAGGAATTCGGGGGCGTAGAATCCAAATTTATCTCCATTTCGACCAATTCCGAACCCCGGAACCGAATTCGAACATTTTTTCAAAATGCAAAATCTTCCAAAAAACAAGTTCGGCCTAAAAATTATTCAAAAATCATGAATTCCATCGTTACTTGCGTGTTCATTGTAATTTTGGATTTTGTTAATTAATGTTTAGGGCTGCGATTTTTATGGAACTTCATATTTGTAGCGCACTCGGAACAGCGTATAAATGCCAGAAATAGTGATCTTAACTTTGGTTGGAGCTTCTAGAGCCCATTTTATAATCCATATTTTCCATATTTTTCCATATTTCGCCCTTTTTTCAAAAATTCCTTAACAAAAATGCAATAAAAACGAAGAATGCACCCCTAAGGATCGACTTTTTAAAAATTTCAAAAAATGCACCCCTAAAAATTGACTTTTTCGCGACTAAAAATTCTGCCACAAAAAAATGAAAATTTTTAAAATTCTGCTTATTTTCAAAAATTTTTTCTGAAATGCCTTTAATTTACATACAAAAATTTTTATTTCTCTTATTAGTTCAATTAGAAAAATCTTTGCCCATTTTTTTGCTATATTTGAAAAAAAATTTCTCCTTATTTCGTCCATATTTTGCAATTTATCATCCATATTTTATGGCCATATTTCGAGATTTTTTATCCATATAAATCGCAGCCCTTTTAATGTTGCAACTTGCAACATGTGAATTTTGAAAAATTTGTCGGCATTTAACCTTTTGGAAGTTGTACAAGCAGCTTTCATGTTAAAGTTTTTATTTTGATTGGGTTTATTTCTTGATTTACATTGTTGACGCTACATAAAAAAAAAAGTAGTATAAACTGAACAATGTCACTTTTATAAGCATAGACAAAGAAAAAACAAAAAAAAACTATTCAAATGGGATTAGAAGCTAAAAAGATGCAAAAATTCTAAAATCTAATCGAAATGAAGTTCTACAAATAGAAGTTTTTTCAAAATTTCGCCCATCCCCAAAAACATAACTTCCCATAAAAAAATTCCATCATTAGGGGTGCATTTTTTCATTTATACAACCGAAACCGGATAACCGTGGGTACCGGTTTTCGGTTAGGCCGGTTTTAGGACCCCCGGTTTTCGGTTTTGGTTAATCGACCGTGCACTACCCTTGTTGCCATCTCCGTTAATATATTTTAGATTTTGTTTATAAAATAAAAAATTAGTAAAGTATAATATAAATAAATATGAAAAGCAATCAATATACCTAGTAAAATGCTTTTAGGCAATTCGCCATTATTTGTTGCTAAAACTGGACCGATTATAGTGCGTTGGAAATGGCCAAATTCATAAACCCATTGTAAAAAGAAATTGTGAAATTTATGCATGAGAGAATCCTGTCTATACATTATACAAATCCATGGCTTCTATACATTATACAAATCCATGGCTTCTATACATTATCGTTTACATGGCTTCTATAGATTATACAAATCCATGGCTTCTATACATTATACAAATCCATGGCTTCTATACATTATACGTTTACATGGCTTCTATAGATTACACAAATCCATGGCTTCTATACATTATACAAATCCATCAATACACTTTTTGCATCAAAATTTGATCGGAATTTAATATTTTCCATAATCAGTAAAATTCCTTAACATTGATTCATCCCAATCAGAGAGCCCAAATTGCTTTTTTTAAATGGCAAATGCCATTGATAAATTGTGCAGAATGCCAACAATTCACTCACTATAACTAGGGCTGGGATTTTTATGTTTTTACATATTTTTTGTGCTTATATTTCTGAGGAAACGGCCCAATAATAGCCTTTTCGCGTTGGTTTGAGCTTTTTTGGTCAATAAAAAACATATTTTGCATATTTTGGGCTTCCTGTTTCAAAATTAGGAATTAGTTGAGAATTTAAAGCGGTTTTTGAACCGGTTTAATTTTTAAAATTAAGGAAAAAGTCACTTTTAAGTGACAAAAAAGCCGGATAAAGTAAAAGGAAAGACCGCTGGCGGCCCGCCAACAGCGAGCATGCGGAGACGGAGCAAGTAGTGGGGCGAGACGGAGGGCGGAGGAAGAAGTCTGAAGAGCGCCACTGGGGGGCGAGCGCGCGGGGACCCGCGGAGCGGGCGCGCGCGAGACCCCCAGCCGGGTCACGTGCGGACTTCTTCCGGAGCCCGGAGTCTCGCCCCACCTACTGGCCGCCGTAGTCGAGTGTGCGGTACTTTGTCTGCTATTTTCCACCTTACTGTCTAACTTTTCCCCCTATCCGGCTTTGATGTTTACAAAAGTCAATTTTCCTTAATTTTCAAATTTTAAACCGGTTCAAAAACGGGTTTAAATTCTCAATTTTGATTTTCTATCAGTTAATTGCTAATTTTGAAAGCCTATATGGATGATTTTCCCCATTTTTTAATTAGTGAACAACTGAGTCCCCAGTCAAAAGACACTTCAATCCCGGGTCTGTATCTCTTCAGGGAATGGTTGCCCAATTTTTTTCGGATTCTTATATTGCAGACCGAAAGGAGTCGATTGATATATATTTCGTTCGATTTGGGCTCTGGCCGCTATGACCGATATTTTCCCATTTGCATAAAAAAAGAAATGAAAAAATGCGGCGCTGAAATAACGCAGCGCTCGAGTGGCTAGACGAGATGGCCAGGCTGGCGATGAGTTGGCCTGGCGATTAAAACTACCAGAATTTTCAATTTTCCAAAACGATAAAATAATACGCAAAAAGGCTTAAATTTACCTTAATATTACTGTCCTAAAAGTGCCATTTTTTGGTGCATAGTTCGGCATATTTGGCATATTCAGGTGCATATTTTGGCCTTTTTTTGGTGCATATTTGGCCATTTTTGGAGAAACTATTCCGGATTTTTTTCGGATTGGGATTTTTCCGGATTCATCCAGAAAAATCCCTCCGGTAAATTTTCAAAATTGAAAATCCAGTTCCGACTCCGGAAATTTTGACCCGGATTTCCGGATTTTTCATAACTTATTGAAAAAACTCTTTTTAAAATTTATTTTTTTAGAATGTTTAATTCCTTCTCCATTCTTTTATTATTAATCGCCGTAAAAATATGTTTTATTTCACTTTCGCGAGGCTTCGATTTTGAAAACCAAAAGCAGCTCTGCTTTGTGATTGTAAATAACGTAAAATGCTTTTAAAATAGTTTGTTTTACCCTTTTCCACACCCAATTCGACTCGGTCAGTTGTGCGCATTACTATTGCGTATTTTCTAAATTATAAAGCAATAAAACGACTGATTTATCATTTATTAAATATATTAAACTACAAATTTTTTCTTTAATACATAGAAGGATCACTTGGCATAAAAAAAACAAACTATAATTTTCAAATATAAAATCACTCTCAATAATTATCATTTGCTATTTAATTACATTTTTTTACCTAACATTGACATAATTCTTTAAATCCTTGTAAATGGTTGCCAATAAATAATTCAACCGAAATATGCAAAGCTCTTTTAAATGCTTAAACATAATTAATTTTTAGAATGTTTAATTTCTTCTCCATTCTTTTATTATTAATCGCCGTTTTGCAAATTGTGGAGGCAATAAAAATATGGGTAAAACCGTCCAAGCTGCGATATACCGCTGAAATCATTTGTCTTCACCGCAATCTTTCAATAACAATTGGAAGGGCAACTCATTTTTCAGTCTTTGGAGAAGCGGGGTCGACTGGATATGTTAACATTCGCACAGATTTAAGCAGCTGCGACCATCACATCCCAACAGTGAAAGTTCGATTAACGAACCATCTTTATCATTCAGAATCGGTTTGTCCATTAAATTATAGACCAAAGAATCTTTGGCTTACACTTTTCTGATTGTTTTATTTTAGGTGGAATTTGAGTTCTTGAAGACTGAACTTTCGGCACGAAGATCCGCCGTTGTGCTAGGATTTAACATTGAGCCGTCGGCACGCAAACATTTTTATTTCCAACAATCTTCGTCAATTTTGCGTTTTTCCCAACGTCGTTTGGTGGATTATTATGAATTGGAAATTGAGTGCGATTATCAGCCTTCTTGGACGCAACATATTGTGTTTGGAAGCGAAGTGCAAAAACATGGACAAAATGGCATTAATATTCCAATTTATGAAATTGAAATGATGGCATTCTGCAGCCGAGGCAAAATTAGGCTAGTTATATACAATGCTGAGCGTGAAAGAGTAAGAAAAACTAATTTATTTTTAAATTTCTTATTAATAAACTTTATGCCTTCTTAATAGACAGAAATTGATGTGACAAGAAAATTCCTTCTTGACAACAACGCTTTCAACATTAACATGAGCAATGAAACCGTTCAACCTATTTCACAACGACGCACTGAAAATGATGATCCGGTGTTATCAAGAACAATTGCATGGCGTGGTGCAAGCAGTTCAACCACCGGCCACACCGAAGCTTCTACAATGGCCACGGCACATGACGAAGCCATCACTTTGTCCCAAGCTGGGGATACGGAGTCCGAAGTTGATGAAATGGAACCGAAACAACAGTCTGAAAAGGATGAAGCTGTGTCGGAACAGAATATTTGTAAAATTTGTCTGAATAAAAAGGTACGTGTTTATTCGACACATTTAATTTTTCGATTTTATGAAGGAATTTTTAAAATTTATATACAATATTTACATCAAATAAAAACAACGAAACAATATCCTTTTTTGATTTTAGCGCGAAATTGCCTTCGTGCCTTGTGGACATTTTTGTGCATGCCGTGAATGTTCAAAAAGCATATACAAATGCCCAATATGCCGACAACAGATCAAAGAAGACTTTCTCATTTATTTTTCACATTCATTAAACATTCCATCTGGTGCAAGCAGTTCAATCACCAAACAAACCCAATTTAATAATAACGAATGTGTATTTTGTCGGAAGGGACAGGTATGTATGTGTAAGCTGTTTTTGTTATTTATTATTCAACAATTTTAATTTTCCCATTTTTATTAATAGAATTATAAAATTTTATTAGTATTTTTATTTTGCTCATAATATTTACATCAAATAAATAAACGAAAAAAATGATTTTTTGATTTTAGCCCGAAATTGCCTTCTTGCCTTGTAAACATTTTGGTGCATGCAGTGAATGTTCAGAGGATATAATTAAAAAGAAAAATGAATGTCCAATATGCCGACAAAAGATCGAGAAACCCTTACACATTTATTTTTCTTGATAATGAATTTGATGTCCTTATGAATTGGAGAGATTTGGACAGGCTTTTGATTCCGTTAAAACAAATTTATTCAAATGATTGTTTTTCTTTCACGTAATGTCCGCGGATATCCGTCGCAATATGGAATTAAAAATGCATGTCGACCGCTTTTGAAGGCTCCTATCTCGGAGAATTTGCGGCTGATCAGACCCAGTTTTATGTTTTTTTGAGAGCTTAATCATTGCTTACCAAGTCAGCAAAAAATAAAGATTTTTTGTTTAGCATAAATTTTTTTACGGCATTTTGAATTGTATTCCCAAAAATTGTCTAAACCTCAAATTTTGCATGTGGCTGGCTTCTCCCATCTTTGATCTCGCTATCCAAAATTTCAATTTCCACTGATTGTGAAGTTTTGTTGATTTTTGAAAATAAATTTTTATTCAAAAACAGAGGGGACAGAACTTATGACCAGGTATGGGCGGAATTCCGTTTTCCGTTGTTTTTGGGCCTTTTTCCGTTTTCCGTTAAATTGCGATAGCGATATGCGATCGGTGATTTTCACGCGATTCGCTTGCGACATACTAATTGTTGCGAATGCTTTTGGTTGTGGTGGTAGTGGTGCTCACACGGTTCGTCTCCAGCGTTGTTCCGGCCGGGAGCGTAATGCACGGAAAGACCATGAAAATTGGGCGGACAAACATGATGAACACGTCGCGACGAACAGTTCTGTTCAACAGCAAGTAGATGAAGAGCGGAATGCCTTTTTTACGAATTTATTTTAACAAAATAAAAAATTAAATTCTTATTTTAAATCAGAATAAAAACTGATTAGGTAATTCGTTTCTGTATTAATTTACCGAATATTAATTAGGACGTATTATTTCATTTAAGAAAATAAACTAATTAAAAATATTTTAGTTAGTGATTTTTTTGAGGTTCTTGATCGAAATCTCGATCGGTCCGTAAGTCCGGGCCTATGTACTTTTAAATACCTTCCCAGAGGGCGGAGCCTTCCTTTTCTGCTTCAAGATTCTCGGCCTTACAATATGAATGCCTCACCATGAGCCATAAGCCAACAGAATTGGCCGACAAGAATCAACAATTTGCTAAGTGGCACAAAGTTCATAGACACATAAATTGCAGAGCAATCGTATTTACGCAACTGATCAGTCTGGGCAGCACCGCGACAACAGAGATGATCAGATACGGGTTATTTTTCCAAAATCCGGCTTCTATTTTGTCAACAAATTTTCGCTAAGCAACACAATTACTTTGTGCAATTTTTGATGTAAAAAATCAAATAAAGTAAGTTTGTGCAAAGAATTTCGCTTCCGGTCCGAAGGTCGAAAAAAACAAAAACAGTCCGATGGTCGAAAAGAACAATTATAGTCCGAAGGTCGAAAATCTGAAGGTCGAAAAGAACAAAAACTGTCCGAAGGTCGAATAGAACAAATTTAAGCCGAAGGTCGAAAATCCTAAGGTCGAAAACTCCGAAGGTCGAATAGAACAAAAACTGTCCAAAAGTCGAATAGAAAATAAAAAACACGATTGAAGCTAACATTAAGTTAAAGCTTTGCGATTGGATGGACAAGTTTCAAAAAAGTTATGGCCAGAAAATCCCCAAAACCCGGAATTTTGAAATTTTATCAAGTGTTAAGGCCATAACTTTTTTGAAACTTGTCCAATCACAAAGCTTTAACTTAATGTTAGCTTCATCTCTTCGAGATCTTTCGATTTGCTTTAAGAATTTCTAAATCGGTTAAGCTTGAAGCAAGTTATTGCCCCGATCTTGATTGTTGATGAGTTGGGCGTTGATGAGATGGGGGAGACCCTCAAAAATGCGGATGAAAACATGCCGTTGCTTGAAGAGCATAACGACATTTCTATTGGTCACGACCATTCTTACTATTAGCACTCTTCCAGTGAACATTTGTTAATTTTTTATTCAGCCCAGAATTTTTTAGCAATGTCGACAATTATCAACCCATTTTTTTCGCTCATTAATAAGATTGATAAAAAGCTTATTGGTGGTGTAAAATGTTTAAAACAGTACGCTCTTCTACCATGGGATTTAATTCGATCTTCAAACTGAATTTTTTTTTTCGATCTTCGGCTTAAATTTGTTCTATTCGACCTTCGGACAGTTTTTGTTCTTTTCGACCTTCAGAATTTTCGACCTTCAGATTTTCGACCTTCGGACTATAATTGTTCTTTTCGACCTTCGGACTGTTTTTGTTCTTTTCGACCCTGGGACTTTTCGACCTTCGGATTTTCGACCTTCGGAGTTTTCGACCTTCGGACCGGTAGCCAAGAATTTATAAAGGAAAAATTGAAGGAAATTTTTTGGCAAAATGTCAAATACAATTTTTAATTTTCTCAACAAACTCCCATAAAAAAATTCCAGCACTAGGGGTGTATTTTTTTCATTTTTACAACCGAAACCGGAAAACCGGGGGTAACGATTTTCGGTTAGGCCGGTTTTACGACCCCCGGTGTTCGGTTTTGGTTAACCGACCGTGCACTACCCTAGTTGGCATCTCCGTTAATATATTTAAGATTTTGTTTATAAAATAAAAGTATATTTTATAAATATGAAAAGCAATCAATATAGTAAAATGCTTTTAGGCAATTCACCACTATTTGTTGCCAAAACTGGACCGATTATAGTGCGTTGGAAATGGCCAAATTCATAAACACATTGTGAAAAGAATTGTGAAATTTATGCATGAGAGAATCCTTTCTATACATTATACAAATCTATTGCTTCTATACATTATACATTTACATGGCTTCTATACATTATACAAATCCATGACTTCTATACATTATACACACACACAGAATCAATAGAAAGCGTTGGTCCACGTTTTCTTTTGTCATGTGTGGAAACAGAGAGAGAGAGAGGACCTGTGATTTGGGGCAAAATATTCCAATTTAATGGGGCTGAAATTGAAAATTTTTCACATTTATATTTGATAATTTTAATCTTTAAGGTAAATAGGAAGATAGATATCCCTAGTAAAATATTTTCCAATTTTTCTTTTTTTTCGTAATTTAAAAATAAAATTTTAAATTATGCTAGAAGAAAAAAAATGCAAGCTAATTAAATCCCTTTTCAGTGAATCAATACACTTTTTGCATCAAAATTTGATCGGAATTTAATATTTTCCATAATCAGTAAAATTCCTTAACATTGATTCATCCCAATCAGAAAGCCCAAAAAATTTTTCCTTTAATAAGAAGGATTTGGCAGGAAAAAAAACAAACTATAATTTTCAAATATAAAATCACTCTCAATAATTATTTTTCAATCATTTGCTACTTAATTTACATTTTTTTTACCCAACATTGACATAATTCTTTAAATTCTTGTAAATGGTTGCCAATAAATAATTCAACCAAAATATGCAAAGCTCTTTCAAATGCTTAAACATAATTATAATTTTTAGAATGTTTAATCTCTTCTCAATTCTTTTATTATTAATCGCCGTTTTGCAAATTGTGGAGGCAATAAAAATATGGGTAAAACCGTCCGTTCTGAGATATGAAGCTAAAATCAGCTGCCTCAACATTGATGGCCTCCCGTTAACAGTTGGATGGGCAGAGCATGAGTCATCCTTTGAAGAAGTGGGGACGACTGGATATGCTGACATTAGCACAGATTTAAGCAGATGTGACCAACGCAACTCAACAGTGAAAGTTCGAATTACAAATCTTGATCATCCATATACATCGGTTTGTCCAATAAATAAAAGACCAACGAATAATGAATCCTTATTTTTAAGCTTTGGCTTACACTTTTCTCATTCTTTTATTTAAGAAGGAATTTGAGATGTCGAAGACTGAACTTTCGACACGAAGATCCGCCTTTGTGCTAGGATTTAACATTGCACCGTCGGCACGCAAACAATTTTATTTCCAACAATCTTCATCAATTTGGCGGTTTTTTCAACGTCGTTTTGTAAATTATGAATTGGAAATTGAGTGCGATTATCAGCCTTCAGGATCCCGGACGCAATATATTGTGTTTGGAAGCGGCGTCCAAAAGAATGGACAAAATGGCATTAATATTCCAATTTATGAAATTAAAATGCTGGAATTCTGCAGAGAAGGCAGAATTGGGCTAGTTATATACAATGCTAAGCGTGAAAAAGTAAGAAAAAAAAATTATAATTTATATTTTTAAAGTTTTTATTAATAAACTTTATGCCCTCTTAATAGACGTATATTGATGTAGCAAGAGAATTCCTTCTTGAAAACGACGCTTTCAACATTAACATGAGCAATGAAACCGTTCAACCTATTCACAACGACGCATTGTAAATGGTCGAGGAAATTGAACCGAAGATGAAGACGATGTATCTTTGACGATAAATTGAGAAGAACGGTGCTTCAGGCTTTCCCCCCGGGCTCTCCATATTTCACACAATTTACACATCCAATTGCCCCCTCCGGCGTTATCCATCACCTTATACTGTATAAGCCTTTCCCCGTTATCCATCACTTTATACTGTATAAGCCTTTCCCCGTTATCCATCACCTTATACTGTATAAGCCTTTCCCCGTTATCCATCACCTTATACTGTATAAGCCTTTCCTCGTTATCCATCACCTTATGCTGTATAAGCCTTTCCCCGTTATCCATCACCTTATACTGTATAAGCCTTTCCCCGTTATCCATCACCATATACTGTATAAGCGATTTGGGTGTTCAGTTCCAGCCCACTGCGCAATTTCAGCAACCTTTCAATTGTTTTTGTCTGTCAATAAACGTTTTCTTCTTCGGACGCCACCGGCGCACTTCAATTCAAATTTATTTATCTTTTATTTTTTAATTTCTTTTAAAGTGCAAATTTTGACGCAGAAAATTGTTTGGATTAAAAGGGAAGTAAGATTCGCTAAGTTCACATCCATTTAACTGAACTGACAAGTCTCGCAATTTTGTTTGTAGGTGGATGAATTGGTAGTATTCAAAACAGGAGCGTTTCACTTCAAATTGAAAGAAAAATTTAGCGTTTTTTTTAAACTTTTGCTTCTTTTAACCTAATTGTTTATGCTCGCGACAAAACGGCCGGCACCAAACTGTTGCGATCCGTGTAAAATGTAATGGAATTGTTGTAACTGAAAATGGACACTAACAATAAAAAAATGCAAAATAGATAATATAAATCCCTTTTTCAGCGAATCATACACTTTTTGCAGCAAAATTTGATCGGAATTCAATATTTTCCATAATCAGTAAAATTCCTTAACATTGATTCTGTTGGGTGTGGGACACACACCACAAATGTTATCATTCCCTTCCTTCTATGTGTGCCCCTTTTCCCTTTCTCTATCACCCATGTCACCCCCTATCGATTGAGTCTGACCCGCCACTGACCATTCCCTCATATATACCCGACGGTTTTCCCTCGTCGGGGCTTCTCGCCAATTCATTCCTCATTTCCCCATTTTGACCCTCATCATTTTCATTCAATAAATACATTGTGTAAATCCAATACACAACAACTGGCGCAGTCAGCAAAGGCAAATTTCAATCAAAATTTCACAAAAGGCGTTCCTTGACCACATTCAATCAATTCTATTTCATTCTAATTGTGTTGAAACACAAAAGTGGGCGACGTCCATCCACAGTTAAAATTTTGGTGTGCTCACACAAAAGGCGACGTCTGAGCTCGAAATCGGCTTTGTCGGAAATCCGAAAAGCTACTTCCGCGGGCACCTTATCTAACGCTAACACATTTTTTGCAAATCCCCATCTGTCTCTCCCCAAGGAAGTTTCTCAGTGGTCTCAGGCTGAGTAAAGCGAAAATCGGGTTCGGCATTGCTGGTGGTCGGCTAGGCGTAGCGGTTCAATCCGTTTAACAGCCGAGTAGGTGGAACACAAAATTTGTGGCAACGGTGTTATCGAGCAATCGAGTAAAGCCGCAATTGTGTGGAGACAGTCTCCTTCTCTCTCTTTCACCCTCATATCGTCTACCAGGGAAAGGAACTGCCAATCTCCAACACATTAATCAATTGCCACTGAAAGCCAAAGAGTAGCGACCTTTTCACTTCCACATTTCCACCACTCATTCAAAACAAATCAATATAATGGCCGAACTCGCCCAACTTTTACAACAATTGTTGACCGCCCAGGCGGACCAACAAAATCAGTTTGTACAGGTACTGCAAGCCATGGTCACTCCCGAAAAACAGAACGCGGAGTTGTTCGCCACCATCAACACCCAACTTTCGGAGTTCCTGTACAACCCCGAAACGGACTCAACATTTCACACATGGTATGAGCGCTATGGACCGTACATTGAAACTGATGGAAGTGCACTCCCAGACACAATGAAAGTCAGGTTACTTATCGGTAAACTTGGGTCTCGGGAATATGTCCGGTTTTCGGAACAAATTCTTCCGCAAAAACCTACGGACCTCACTTTCGCAGTCACTGTTCAATCATTGGACACAATATTCTGTAGTACCAAATCATTGTTTGTGCGCAGATACGAAACCTTCACCATGAGAAAGGCACCCGCACAGTCCCCGCTCGACTTTGCGACGCAAGTCAGCGCAAATTGCGAGAGATCAAAAATGGATCTCACACGCGACGAAGTGAAGTCGCTCATTTTCACCACGGGACTGGGCGATGAAGACCGAGATTTGCGTGAGCGCTGTCTGAAGTTGATGGAAGACGCGCGTCAAAAGGGCGCGGCAAACAAATTTTCGGCACTTGTCGAAGAGTGTCGGACTGTCCTCACTCTACGCTCATCAGCCTCAGCGCTGTCACACCTGGCTGGAAGCTCTAATTCGGTTACCAATTCCATTTCAGTAAGGCCTCAGCGCGTGAGCGAGCGTGGTGGCCGTCAACAGGTCAAATCACAAAACCGGTCGAGACACAGCAGTGTGAACCAGCACCGCTCACCATCAACGCGTCCACACGTCACAAACAAACAACAGGTGCCTCCGCCTTATCCATGCCGGTGGTGCAAAGCAATGCATTGGATGAGCGACTGTCCAAAACGCCCAAATGGTTCAAACAATGGTCGCCCGGTCCACCGCGGCTCTGAATGGCGTTCACCACACCGCCCGCGAGACGGAAGCAACAAACGACTGGACTCGATGACAGTCCTCAGCATGGACAGCGACAATGAGCAATGGATCACGGTGAAGTGTGCAATCAATGGTAATATGGTTACTCTAATGGTGGATACGGGGTCCCGCCTCACCGTCATTCAAACGCAATTATGGGAGAAATTGGGAAGGCCACCCCTCAACGGGGTCAAACGCAAAGGAAGGTCATATTCCGGAGCAGAATTTGAAATTTCAGGCTCATTTCTTTGCAGCGTGACGTACTCGGGCGTCACTCTTGAACTCGAATGTTTTGTCACCCCACAGGGCATTCTCAACCTTTTCGGTCTGCCGTGGATTCGCGCGTTCGAACACGACCTCCACCGGCCCATCGCAACCACGTTGTTGGGAAAGTGCACGAAGATGAAGGCGCACCTGCATCTGAAACATGATGCAACTCCGGTCTTTTGCCGACCCAGGCCGGTGCCCCATGGTGCACGGGACGCCGTGGACGCCGAATTGGACCGTCTGTTAAAAATCGGGGCCATCAAACAAATTGACTACAGTAAATGGGCCGCCCCAATTGTTGCAGTTAAGAAAAGGTCTGGCGACACGAGGGTGTGCATCGACGGTTCAACGGGACTCAACAACAACATCGAGCTCCACCGTCACCCCTTGCCCCTCCCTGCGGACATTTTCTATGGCATTCGCGGCACATCGGTGTTCAGCCAAATCGACTTTCGAGACGCATATCTGCAAGTGGAGCTGGACGACGAGTCGAAGGCACTGGTTGGTTTGAACACACATCGCGGCTTATTTCAATACCAACGTTTACCGTTTGGCATAAAGTCCGCCCCATCCATTTTCCAGAAACTTATGGACGAGTTAGTTGCGGGCCTACAAGGCGTTTTCGTCTATTTGGACGATTTTATTGTAGCGTCGAGCTCCGTCCAGGAACATTTCACTGCTCTCCACGAGCTTTTCAACCGTATGGATCAATGGGGCATGCGAGTGAAAATGTCCAAGTGCCAATTTCTGTGCACCAAGCTCAAATTCTTGGGCCATGTCATTTCAGCGAAAGGCATCCGCCCAGACCCGGCACGATCTGCAGCCATCCGGTTAATGCCGGCGCCATCGGACATTCAAACACTCCGATCATTTTTGGGGGCGATAAACTATTACTCCCGATTTGTCAAACTTACCGTTTGGCATAAAGTCCGCCCCATCCATTTTCCAGAAACTTATGGACGAGTTAGTTGCGGGCCTACAAGGCGTTTTCGTCTATTTGGACGATTTTATTGTAGCGTCGAGCTCCGTCCAGGAACATTTCACTGCTCTCCACGAGCTTTTCAACCGTATGGATCAATGGGGCATGCGAGTGAAAATGTCCAAGTGCCAATTTCTGTGCACCAAGCTCAAATTCTTGGGCCATGTCATTTCAGCGGAAGGCATCCGCCCAGACCCGGCACGATCTGCAGCCATCCGGTTAATGCCGGCGCCATCGGACATTCAAACACTCCGATCATTTTTGGGGGCGATAAACTATTACTCCCGATTTGTCAAACAGATGCGCGAGATCAGGGCTCCACTGGACTCACTTTTAAAGAAAGATGCCAAATGGGACTGGGGCCCGGAACAACAACAAGCTTTCGAGAAAGCAAAACAGATTCTGCAATCGGATCTCATCCTCACACAATACGATCCGCACAAGCCGATCGTCGTGGCCGCAGATGCAAGTCGTTACGGTATCGGTGCAAGCATATCCCATACCCTTTCTGACGGAAGCGAAAAGGTAATAGAGTTTGCATCGCGCGCGTTGAACTCCGCCGAGCAAAACTATTCACAAATCGAAAAAGAAGCTCTTGCTCTCATTTTCGCAGTTCAGAAATTTCATCGAATGGTCTACGGCCGGCCCTTTACATTGCTCACCGATCACAAGCCGCTCCTGTCAATTTTCGGATCCAAAAGCGGCATCCCCATCTACACAGCGTCCAGACTTCAAAGATGGGCTCTCATTTTGCTCAATTATGATTTCAAAATTCAATACATTTCAACCAAAAATTTTGGACAGGTTGATTCTTTGTCCAGACTCATCGCAGTTCAAAAGGAAGCAGACGACGAAGAACGAGTGATCGCGTCCGCGGAAATCACCCCAAATTTAGGAAACGACGCGGACGAGTCGGACTTTGTAGCCGCCGCTGTGGAATACGTCTTCCACTCAAACATCGAACAGCTTCCCATTTCCGCTTTGGAAGTTGCAGAGTGCACACAACGCGACGAACTCTTGCACCAAGTCTTCGACCACTGCCGTACGCGCTGGCCGAAGGAAGCTGCTTCGTCCGCACTCTCCGCATACTTTGTACACCGCGCGAAAATCACCGAAGTGCAGGGTTGTCTTCTGTTCGGCGACAGGGTGATCATCCCATCCGAACTACGGCCCCGCATTCTCACATCACTCCACTTCACCCACCCCGGAATTGTCCGCATGAAGGCACTGGCTCGACAATTCGTCTACTGGCCAAAGATTGACCTGGACATCGAACGGTGGGTACTAAATTGCGAAGATTGTGCCCTTGCAGCAAAAGTGCCAGCGAAAGTGCCTCTTCGCCCCTGGTCACAACCAAACAGAGTCTATGAACGTGTCCATCTGGACTTCGCAGGCCCGTGCTCCGATGGCCACACCTATCTTGTAGTGGTGGACTCCTTCAGCAAATGGCCGGAAGTGTTCCGTATGGATTCCACATCCGCAACATTCTTGATCAGGCAATTAGTGTGGCTCTTTTCCAGATACGGAAACCCCAACGAGCTTGTTTCCGATAATGGCCCACCATTCCGTTCACACGACTTTTCAATGGCAAATGCCATGTGATAAATTGTGCATCCCGCCATTCCCGTCCTGGCCACTCCCGTCCTGGCCACTCCCGTCCCGCCACTCCCGTCCCGGCCACTCCCGTCCCGCCACTCCCGTCCCGCCACTACCGTCCCGGCCACTCCCGTCCCGCCATTCCCGTCCCGGCCACTCCCGTCCCGGCCACGCCCGTCTCGGCCACTCCCGTCCAGGCCCCCCTCCCAGTTGAAAAAGGCAATTCTGGGGCGAAAATTATAATTTTTCATTGAAGGACTGAAAATGTTCAAAAAAATATTCCCGGCGGCGCCTATCGCGCCTATCGGTGGTGACCGCCGGACCTCTCTGAATTTATAAACTTAAAAATTGAAGAATATTTTTTGGCAAAATGTCTAATACAATTTTTAATTTTCTCAACAAACTCCCATAAAAGAATTCCAGCATTAGGGGTGTATTTTTTTCATTATACAACCGAAACCGGATAACCGTGGGTACCGGTTTTCGGTTAGGCCGGTTTTACGACCCCCGGTTTTCGGTTTTGGTTAACCGACCGTGCACTAACCATAGTTGGCATCTCCGTTAATAGATTTTAAGAATTTTTTTATAAAATAAAAAATTAGTAAAGTATAATATATATAAATATGAAAAGCAATCAATATAGTAAAATGCTTTTAGGCAATTCACCATTATTTGTTGCCAAAACTGGACCGATTATAGTGCGTTGGAAATGGCCAAATTCATAAACACATTGTAAAAAAAATTGTGAAATTTATGCATGAGAGAATCCTTTCTATACATTATACAAATCCATGACTTCTATACATTATACAAATCCATCAATACACTTTTTGCAGCAAAATTTGATCAAAAATTCAATATTCTCTAATCAGTAAAATTCCTTAACATTGATTCATCCCAATCAGAGAGCCCAAATTGCTTTTTTAAATGGCAAATGCCATGTGATAAATTGTGCAGAATGCCAACAATTCACTCACTATAACTAGGGCTGGGATTATATGTTTTTACATATTTTTTGTGCTTATATTTCTGAGGAATACGGCCCAAAAATAGCCTTTTCGCGTTGGTTTGAGCTTTTTTGGTCAAGTTTAAAAAAACATATTTTGCATATTTTGGGCTTCCTACATTTTTTTTACAAAGGCCTAAAAAATTGAACATATGCAGGTAAATATCGGTCATAGCGGCCAGAGCCCAAATCGAACGAAATATATATATCAATCGGCTCCTTTCGGTCTGCAATGTAAGAATCCGAAAAAAAAAAGTTTGGGCTTTCAAAATTAGGAATTCGTCAATAGAAACCAAAAATTCAGAATTTATGCGGAGACGGAGCAAGTAGTGGGGCGAGACGGAGGGCGGAGGAAGAAGTCTGACGAACGCCACTGGGGGGCGAGCGCGCGGGGACCCGCTGAGCGGGCGCGCGCGAGACCCCCCGCCGGGTCACGCGCGGACTTCTTCCGGAGCCCGGAGTCTCGCCCCACCTACTGGCCGCCGTAGTCGAGTGTGCGGTACTTTGGCTGCTATTTTCCACCTTACTGTCTAACTTTTCCCCTATCGGTTTTTAATGGTACTGAAATGTCCCTTTACACTGGGACTCAATTGGCCAATGTTCAAATGGCTTCCTATCAAAATATTATTGACAGATTCGTGATCAGCGATCCAAATTACCCCTAGATTTTCAAAATTGAAAATCCAGTTCCGGCTCCGGAAATTTTGACCCGGATTTCCGGATTTTCATAACTTATTGAAAAAAACTCTTTTAAAAATTTATTTTTTAGAATGTTTAATTCCTTCTCCATTCTTTTATTATTAATCGCCGTAAAAATATGTTTTATTTCACTTTCGCAAGGCTTCGATTTCGAAAACCAAAAGCAGCTCTGCTGTTGTGATTGTAAATAACGTAAAATGCTTTTAAAATAGAAAATAGTTTGTTTTACCCTTTTCCACACCCAATTCGACTCGGTCAGTTGTGCGCATTACTATTGCGTATTTTCTAAAGTATAAATCAATAAAACGCTGATTTACATTTATTATATATTAATATATTAAACTACAAATTTTCCTTTAATAAGAAGGATTTGGCAGGAAAAAAACAAACTATAATTTTCAAATATAAAATCACTCTTAACAATTATTTTTCAATCATTTGCTATTTAATTTACATTTTTTTTACCCAACATTGACATAATTCTTTAAATTCTTGTAAATGTTTGCCAATAAATAATTCAACCAAAATAAAACATAAATTGAATTTTTTTAGAATGTTTAATTTCTTCTCCATTCTTTTATTATTAATCGCCGTTTTGCAAATTGTGGAGGCACTACAACTATGGGTAAAACCGTCCAAGCTGCGATATGACGCTGAATCATTTGCCTCAACATTAATGGCCCGTTAACAATTGGATCAGCAACTCCTTCTCTCTTTGGAGAATCGGGGACGACTGAATATGTTAACATTGGCACAGATTTCAGTGGATGTGACCATCACATCCCAACAGTGAAAGTTCGAATAACGAACCATCTTTATCATTCAGAATCGGTTTGTCCACTAAATTATAGACCAAAGAAGCTTTAGTTTACACTTTTCTGATTGTTTTATTTTAGGTGGAATTTGAGTTCTTGAAGACTGAACTTTCGACTCGAAGAACCGCCGTTGTGCTAGGATTTAACATTGAGCCGTCGGCACGCAAACAATTTTATTTCCAACAATCTTCGTCAATTTTGCGTTTTTCCCAACGTCGTTTGGTGGATTATTATGAATTGGAAATTGAGTGCGCTTATCAGCCTTCTTGGACGCAATATATTGTGTTTGGAAGCGGCGTCCAACTTAATGGACAAAATGGCATTAATATTCCAATTTATGAAATTGAAATGATGGCATTCTGCAGCCGAGGCAAAATTAGGCTAGTTATATACAATGCTGAGCGTGAAAGAGTAAGAAAAACTAATTTATTTTTAAATTTCTTATTAATAAACTTTATGCCTTCTTAATAGACAAAAATTGATGTGACAAGAGAATTCCTTCTTGAAAACGATGCTTTCAACATTAACATGAGCAATAAAACCATCCAACCTACACAAGGACGCACTGAAAATAATGATCCGGTGTTATCAAGAACAATTGCATGGCGTGGTGCAAGCAGTTCAACCACCGGACACCCCGAAGCTTCTACAATGGCCACGGCACATGACGAAGCCATCACTTTGTACCAAGCTGGGGAAACGGAGTCCGAAACGGCACTTGACGAAGCCATCACTTTGTCCCAAGTTGCTGAAACGGAATCGAAACAACAGTCTGAAAAGGATGAATCTGTGTCGGAACAGAATATTTGTAAAATTTGTCTGGAAAATACGTGTTTATTTGAAACATTTAATTTTTCAATTTTATGAAGGAATTTTTAATATTGTATTAGTATTATTGTTTTGTTCATATTACAATATTTATATCAAATAAAAACAAAAAAATATCCTTTTTTGATTTCAGCGTAAAATTGCCCTCGTGCCTTGTGGACATTTTTGCGTATGCCATGAATGTTCAGAAAAAATAATGAATTTAAACAAAAAAGAATGCCCAATATGCCGACAAAAGATTAGGGAGGTCTTACCCATTTATCCTTGATAATGAATTTAATGTCCTTATGAATTGGAGAGATTTGAAGAGGCTGTTGATTCCGTAAAAAGAATTTTTATTTCAATGATTGTTTTCTTTCACGTATTCTGTTGAGTTTTAGCAAAAGTTTGTTTTTCGATTCCAAATGTATTTAGGCGGTTTTTGGTAGCTCAAAATATTCCACAAATTTCTCGTAAAGGATCGATCAACAAATCAATTAACTTTCAAAAGCATCACTCACTGGTCGCGATTGATCGATGCGTTTGTTTTTTACACATCCCTTAAATGTACAGCATTTGTTGATTAATTAATGTATTAAATCATTTTAATTAATTAATGTATTAAATTATTTTAATTGATTAAATTATTATAGTGTTTGAATGCGCAACAACTTGCCATCCTGCGCCAAGATCTGACACTTCCGCTGAGGAATGGTGGCTGCCCACCGCTTGTCCATTATTTGGATGAAATTTGAAAATGCCAAGAATCGGAATGCCATCGGACAAAACGATGTTGAGCAACACAATGAGAACCCCGCACAGCAGAGTGGCAAATAAATTAAACTTCATATTATTCTTAATTTAAATAGCCGGAGTAATAAATGCTAATATATATTTATTAATTTTTAATTTTAAAAATGATTTGAATCAAATAAAGTTTAGAGATTTTTTCTAAAAATTTTTGATTTAATCGAAAATGCGCGGAAAATTGAGATAAACAAAAGCAACAAAAAAAAACAATAAACAAAATCCAACCTACACAGAAAATGTGTTATCAAGAATAATTGTACAATCATCAACCATTCGATCAATTCCATCTGAATAGACAGGTACGTGTTTATTCGACACATTTAATTTTTCGATTTTATGAAAATAAAAACAACGAAACATAGCGCGAAATTGCCTTCGTGCCTTGTGGACATATTTGCGCATGCCGTGAATGTTCAAGCAAAATAAAGACATCAAACAAAAATGAATGCCCAATATGCCGACAACCGATCAAAGAAGCATTTGGCATTTATTTTTCACCTTCATTAAACATTCCATCTGGTACAAGCAGTTCAATCACCAAACAAACCGAATTTAATAATGACAAATGTGTATTTTGTCACAAGGGACAGGTATGTGTAAGCTGTTTTTGTTATTTATTATTCAACAATTTTAATTTTTCAATTTTCATTAATTGAATTATATAATTTTATTAGTATTATTATTTTGCTCATAATTAGGGATGGGATCGATATGCACCAAAATGGTCAAAATATGCGCAATATTTACATCAATTAAAAACAAAAAAATACTTTTTTGATTTCAGCGTAAAATTGCCTTCGTACCTTGTGGACATATTTGCGTATGCCATGAATGTTCAGAAAAAATAATGAATTTAAACAAAAAAGAATGCCCAATATGCCGACAAAAGATCGAGAAACCCTTAAGCATTTATTTTTGTTGATAATGAATTTGATGTCCTTATGAATTGGAGAGATTTGGAGAGGCTTTTGATTCCGTAAAACGAATTTATTTAAATGATTGTTTTTCTTTTCCGTAAAATGTCCGCGGGTATCCGTCGCAATATGGAATTAAAAATGCATGTCGATTGCTTGTGAAGGCTCTTATCTCGGAGATTTTCGACTTATCAGCAGGTTTATGTTTTTTTGGGTTGCTTACCAAGTCAGCAAAAAATAAAGATTTTTGTTCAGCATAAATTTTTTTACGGCATTTTGAATTGTATTCCTAAAAATTGTCCCTAAAAAGAGCCATTTTTCACCAAAATTTTTGCTGAAGCAAAATTTGGAGCTCCATCAAAACTAATTGGTGGAGCAATAAGCCTCAAATTTTGAATGTGGCTTCTCCCATCTTTGATCGCGCTATCCAAAATTTCAATTTCTACTGATTGTTAAGTTTTGTTGATTTTTGAAAATTGGACGGAAGAACATGATGAACACGTCGCGACAAACAGTTCTGTTCAGCAGCAAGTAGATGAAGAACGGAATGCCTTTTTTACGAATTTATTTTAACAAAATAAAAAATTACTAATTATAAGGAAATTGTATTTTTAACGGATGCGGGAAATCATTGTTTTTTTTTGTGCGCTTTGATTTGTCTGAAAATTTGCACAAAATAAAGTAACAGGGGTAGCAAAAAAGTATGTTGAAAGAATTTTTAATTTCGACCTACTAAGAGTCGAACGGTCTAACCGCCCAAAAAGATGAGCTCCTTTTTGCGTACCATGTTGGGGTTGGAGGAGCATAAGTGGTTTAAAGCATGCATTTGGAGGGTTGGGTTTGGAGAAAGAGCACAACTAGACAAAATTTGGGTTCGAATGGTATATGTTAGGTGGGAGTAAGTCTAAACCGTGATAGACTTATGCTGCCGAAAAAGTCGAAAAATCGCACTTTTTTTTGCCTGTTTTGGGAGAAATTCACAAAAACGATGGGGTTTGCTCAGATCGGGGCAAGGTTGGTTAATCATAAGTTAGGGTGGTATTGAGCTACAAAAAATCATTTGACCGTGCCTGTAAGTGTTCGACTTGTGGTCGAAATGGGTTGTCAAAGTTGAGAAAATTAATTTTTTTTTGCGCCAACTTTTATGGTGAAAATTTTTTGGTTGAAGAACGGCTTGATTTTGTGGGAGGAGGTGCACCAGGGTTTGGGCTTAAAAATGATATATCATTTGCCCGGTTTAGTTCGGGTTGAGGGTCGAAAAGGGGGGTCTAACAAATTTATGCCTTAAATTTGCTTGGGGTCAAAAAATGATAAATTCAAATTTTGCCTTAGGCAATGATTTCATAGCTTTTTAGACTCAGCTTGATGAGCTGAGTCGAACAAAAAAAAGTTTGTTCGTTTCTGATCAAAACTGATCAAGTTACGGTATTTTCAATTTTAAGCAAAAATTTAAAAAATTAAATTTTTAAATTTTAAATTTTTAAAATAAATTATATATAATTAAATTAGCTTAAAAAGCTAAGCTAAACAAAAAAAAAGTTTGAGTTGTTCTGATCAGAATTGATCAAGTTACGGGTTGATCAATTTTGAAGACGAAATAGTGTGCTAATAGGAGAGATATGGGTAGAGATACAAGAGTAACGAGAGAGAGAACTCTTTCTTTTGCCTTTTTGCAGTAGTTTACACCCCATAGAACAATTGTGTTGGTGAAAAGTTAAGGGGATACAAATTTGTTTGATGTAAATAAAAAATTGAATGCAATAGGAACCCTGGAAATGGCTTGCCCGACACCTAAACAGGGCTTGCCCGACCTCAAAAAGGCTTGCCCAATTCTGTAGCGGGCGTGCGCGTCCCGATATGGCTTGCCCAACCACAGAGAATTAAAATTAATAAAAATTGAATTGAAAAATTGAAAATAATAAAATATATTTTTTTGAAAAACCCTAGAAACAGTAGCCACAGGCAAAGCCCCCCTCCCCCCAATAACCCTAATCAGTTGCACCCCCCGCAGGCGTCTAGTTCTAATTATAAGAAAAGTCTGTTTTGAAAGGATTTGGAAAGTCTATAATTTTGGAGATGTGTGTTTCGATTTGGCTGAAAATTTGCACGAAAATAAAGTAACAGGGGTAGCAAAAAAGTATGTTGAAAAAATTTTCAATTTCGACCTGCCAAGGGTCGAACGGTCTAACCGCCCAAAAAGATGAGCTCCTTTTTGAGTACCATGTTGGGGTTGGAGGGGCAAAAGTGGTTTAAAGCATGCATTGCGCGCTTTGGGTTTGGAGAAAGGGCACAACTAGACAAAATTTGGCTTCGAATGGTATATGTCTTGTGGGTGTAGATCTAACAGCGTAAGAGTTATTCGAATCACAAAATGTCGAAAAATCACACTTTTTTTGGGGACTTTTGGGAGAAATTCACAAAAACGATGGGGTTTGCTCGGATCGGGTAGGGGTTGGTTAATCTTAAGTTGCAATGGTATTGAGCTACAAAAAATGTCATTCCGTCGGTTATGTAAGAGTTCGACTTGAGGTCGGAATGGGTAGTCAAAGTTGGAAAAATTAATTTTTTTTTGCGTCAACTTTTATGTTGAAAAGTTTTTGGTTGAAGAACGGGCTGATTTTGTGGTAGGCGATGCGCCAAGGTTTGGGCTACAAAAAGATATACGACTTGCCCTGTCAAAGATATTAATTATGCATTTTTCAAATATTTGCTCACCAAAAAGGCCATCTCTAGGGGTGTAAAAAAGTCTCGAAAATCGAGACTAAATACGCGAGACTTGCCAAGCCCCAAAAAAAGCTTGCCAGCCCCAGAAAAGGCTTGCCCAGCCCACCAAAGGCGGGCGCTGCCCCAGAAAAGGCTTGCCAGCACCATATATTGACAAAAAAAATAGCAAAAATTAATTAAAAAATAAATTAAAAATCAAATGAACAAAAATTGAGAACCCCTAGGAACAGAAGCCAAAAGCAAAGCCCCCCTATATTTTAATCAAAAGCAAGCCCCCCGCAGGCGTCTAGTTAAATTCTTATTTTAAATCAGAATAAAAACTGATTAGGTAATTCGTTTTTGTATTAATTTACCGAATATTATAGAAAGTATTATTTCATTTAAGAAAATAAACTAATTAAAAATATTTAAGTTACTGATTTTTTTGAGGTTCTTGATCGAAAGCTCGATCGGTCCGTAAGTCCAGGCCTATGTACTTTTAAAGACCTTCCCAGAGGGCGGAGCCTTCTTTTTCTGCTTCAAGATTCTCGGCCTTACAATATGAATGCCTCACCATGAGCCATAAGCCAACAGAATTGGCCGACAAGAATCAACAATTTGCTAAGTGGCACAAAGTTCATTGACACATAAATTGCAGACGCAATCGTATTTACGCAACTGATCAGTCTTGGCAGCACCGCGACAACAATGAAATCGTGAATGTACTGCGCATACTGTTGCGATACTGAAACTCGGTTTTAATTGGCTAGAACAGAGATGATCAGATACGGGTTATTTTTCCAAAATCCGGCTTCTATTTTGTCAACAATTTTCGCTAAGCAACACAATTACTTTGTGCAATTTTGATGTAAAAAATCAAATAAAGTAAGTTTGTGCAAACTGAATTTATAAAGAAAAATTGAAGGAAATTTTTTGGCAAAATGTCTAATACAATTTTTAATTTTCTCAACAAACTCCCATAAAAAAATTCCAGCACTAGGGGTGTATTTTTTTCATTTTTACAACCAAACCCGGAAAACCGGGGGTAACGATTTTCAGTTAGGCCGCTTTTACGACCCCCGGTGTTCGGTTTTGGTTAACCGACCGTGCACTACCCTAGTTGGCATCTCCGTTAATATATTTTATTTATAAAATAAAAAGTATATTTTATAAATATGAAAAGCAATCAATATAGTAAAATGCTCTTAGGCATTCGCCATAATTTGTTGCCAAAACTGGACCGATTATAATGCGTTGGAAATGGCCAAATTCATAAACACATTGTAAAAAGAAATTGTGAAATTTATGCATGAGAGAATCCTTTCTATACATTATACAAATCCATCGCTTCTATACATTATACATTTACATGGCTTCTATACATTATACAAATCCATGACTTCTATACATTATACACACACACATGAATCAATAGAAAATCAATAGAAATCGTGGTCCACGTTTTCTTTTGTCATGTGTGGAAACAAAGAGAGAGGTGAGCTGGGATTTGGGGCAAAAATATTCCAATTTAAGGTGGGCTGAAATAAAGATTTTTCACATTTATATTTGATAATTTTAATCTTTAAGGTAAATAGAAAGATAGCCCTAGTAAAATAATTATTTTCCAATTTTCTTTTTTTTCGCAATTTAAAATTAAAATTTTAAATTATGCTAAAAAGAAGAAAAAATGCAAAATAGATAATAACTCCCTTTTTCAGCGAATCATACACTTTTTGCAGCAAAATTTGATCGGAATTCAATATTTTCCATAATCAGTAAAATTCCTTAACATTGATTCATCCCAATCAGAGAGCCCAAATTGCTTTATTTAAATGGCAAATGCCATGTGATAAATTGTGCAGAATGTCAACAATTCAATGCATATTTTAGCCTTTTTTTGGTGCATATATGCGCATATTTGGCCATTTTTTGAGAAACTATTCCGGTTTTTTCCGGATTGGGATTTTTTCGGATTCATCCAGAAAAATCCCTCCGGTAAGTTTTCAAAATTGAAAATCCTGTTCCGGCTCCGGAAATTTTGACCCGGATTTCCGGATTTTTCATAACTTATTGAAAAAAACTCTTTTAAAAATTTATTTTTTTAGAATGTTTAATTTTTTCTCCATTTTTTTATTATTAATCGCCGTAAAAATATGTTTTATTTCACTTTCGCGAGGCTTCGATTTTGAAAACCAAAAGCAGCTCTGCTGTTGTGATTGTAAATAACGTAAAATGCTTTTAAAATAGAAAATAGTTTGTTTTACCCTTTTCCACACCCAATTCGACTCGGTCAGTTGTGCGCTAGGGTTCGGATAATCGGTCTGGGGCCGGGCGGGCTTTTTTCCGGGCACCCCAAAAAGGGCCGGGCGGGCTTTTCCGGGCGAATATTTTTCGGTTTTTCGTCCGGGCGGGCTTTTCCGGGCGAATATTTTTCGGTTTTTCGTCCGGGCGGGCTTTGCCGGGCGAATACCGGGCTTTAGCCCGGATTTTGAAAAAAATCCGAATACCGGGCGAATATTTAAAAAAAATTTTGAAACAGCTTAAAAGTTAGAGATTGATCATTCCTGACCATGTACGATTGTAAAATTGTCCAAACTTTTGGGATTTTTCAAAATTTTGAAATAACTATTCGGCGATAATATTTTCCTGATTTTTCTCCGTTTTTTCTCCTAGTTTATAAGGATTGGCCTACTTTAAGCAGAGACATGAATTTTTTAAAAATTTATTTTTTAAAGAGTTTTCAAACTTTTGGAGGGGGGGGGGTTGGGTCGGCGGTGCCGATAGGCGCCGCCGAGAAAATTTTTGAATTTTTAGACTCAATTTGTTAACGATTTGGAACCAAAATTTTAAAAATACGAAATTTTTTTGAAGACTTAACAAGCTTCTTAAGAAATTGGTCCAATCTTACAAAACAAAAAGGGTCCACCCTCAACATTTGACAAAGTTATGATTTTTTTAAATAGTCGGTGATGTCGTCCAATCAAAAAATGAAAATTCCAAAAAGTTGAAATGCCAACCAAAAATATTTTTTAAAATGGTTACTCGGCTATAGATACTCACCGAAAAGTCATAAAAATAACTTACATTGTCGGGGTTCGAACCCCAACCAAAATATGGTTCCGCTCACCACCATTTACCACTACACCACGAGGTCATATGCGAATTTGGTGTTTCGACGAAAATACCATTCCGGATCAGGATTCCTGGAAAATCCTGGCAGGACTCATGTCCTGTCCGGGCTCTAGGTTTTACGCATAAAATGACTTGATTTTGTTAGTTTTAGCCCATTTTTTAGGCAATATTTTAGCACTTTTTGGGAGAAATTACATAAAAATATTCGGAAAATATTCGGTTTTTTAGGGCCGGGCGGGCTTTTTTCCGGGCTTTCTAAAAGGCGCCGGGCGGGATTTCCGGGCGGGCTTTTTTTTGGGTTTTCCTCCGGGCGGGCTTTGCCGGGCGAATATTTTTTGGTTTTTCGTCCGGGCGGGCTTTGCCGGGCGAATACCGGGCTTTAGCCCGGATCGAATATTTCCTAGTCGGGCGCCCGCCCGGCCCGGCGCCCGCCCGTTGCCCGCCCGACCCGGGCGCCCGTCCGAACCCTATTGTGCGCATTACTATTGGGTATTTTCTAAAGTATAAATCAATAAAACGACTGATTTACATTTATTATATATTAATATATTAAACTACAAATTTTTTCTTTAATACATAAGGATTTGGCAGGAAAAAAACAAACTATAATTTTCAAATATAAAATCACTCTCAACAATTATCATTTGCTAATAATTTACATTTTTTTTACCCAACATTGCCGTAATACTTTAAATTCTTGTAACTGGCTGCCAATAAATAATTCAACCAAAATATGCAAAGCTCTTTTAAATGCTTAAACATAATTGAAATTTTTAGAATGTTTAATTTCTTCTTTATTCTTTTATTATTAATCGCCGTTTTGCAAATTGTGGAGGCACTACAACTATGGGTAAAACCGTCCAAGCTGCGATATGACGCTGAAATCATTTGCCTCAACAGTAATGGCCTCCCGTTAAAAGTTGAATGGGCAAAGCATATGCCATCCCTTGATGAATCGGGGAGGACTGGATATGTTGTCATTTACATAGATTTAGGCAGATGTGACCAACGCAACTCAAAAGTGAAAGTTCTAATAAAGAATCTTGATTATCCCTTTAAATCGGTTTGCCCACTAAATTATAGATCAAAAGAATAAGATTCCTTAATTTTTGAGCTTTGGCTTACACTTTTCTGATTCTTTTATTTAAGATGGAATTTGACATCCCGAAGACTGAACTTTCGGCACAAAGATCTGACTATGTGCTAGGATTTAACATTGAGCCGGAACACAAACAATTTTATTTCGAACAATCTGCGGCAAATTTTGGGGTTTCCCAACGTCCATTGGTGGATTATGAATTGAAAATTGAGTGTGAATATCAACCTCCAAGATCCATAGGGCAATATATTGTGTTTGGAAGCGGCGTCCAATTCAATGGACAAAATGGCATTAAAATGCCAATTTATGAAATTGAAATGCTGGAATTCTGCACCCGACGCAGAATTGGGCTAGTTATATACAATGCTAAGCGTGAAAAAGTAAGAAAAAAACTAATTATAATTTATATTTTTAAATTTTTTATTAATAAACTTTATGCCCTTTAATAGACATCTATTGGTGTGACAACAAAATTCCTTCTTGACAACAACGCTTTCAACATTAACATGAGCAATAAAACCGTTCAACCTATTTTACAACGACGCACTTAAAATGATCGAGGAAATTGAACCGAAGATGAAGACGATGTATCTTTGACGATAAATTGAGAAGAACGGTGCTTCAGGCTTTCCCCCCGGGCTCTCCATATTTCACACAATTTACACATCCAATTGCCCCCTCCGGCGTTATCCATCACCTTATACTGTATAAGCCTTTCCCCGTTATCTATCACCTTATACTGTATAAGCGATTTGGGTGTTCAGTTCCAGCCCACTTCACAATTTCAGCAACCTTTCAATTGTTTTTGTCTGTCAATAAACGTTTTCTTCTTTGGACGCCACCGGGGCACTTCAATTCAAATGATTTTACTTTATTTTTTAATTTCAAAAAATTTTCTTTGATTTTCAGACATATTGATGACATTTATTTTAAAATTTATTTAACTTTTATTTTTTTAATTTAAAAAATTTTCTTTGATTTTCAGACATATTTTATTTAAAGTGCAAATTAACGCAGAAAATTTGTTTGGATTAGAAGGAAAGTAAAATTCGCTAATTTGTAAGTTCACTTCCATTTCACTGAACTGACATTTTCACTAAAACGATGAAAAAAGTAATGTAGTTCACGAAGAAAAATAAAACTTCAACAAAATAAAACAGGAATTCAGCAAATTTTTAAGCAAAATAGCACAGTTTGGTTTTAATAAAAATTTCGTTTTGAAATGAAACCAACAGAAGCAGAAGAAAAAATGAAAATGATGTATCTTTGCGGTGACTACCCAATAGTGTGCGGCACGATACGATATTTCGATAAAAATATCGCGATATATCGCGATATTCATATCGAAATATCGTATCGGAAAAAAGTTATTATTTCGATATTTTTCGATACCGATATTTTATCGAAATATCGTATCGAATATCGTATCGAAAAGTTAAAATATCGCGATATTTTATCGCGTTTGTTCACTCAAAATGTATCCCAATTTTAATGGATTATATTGATTTACTGTTTGAATTTTGTGTGAGACATACTTTTGACAAAAAATTTCAGTTCTTTTTTAGTGGGGCAACCAATAAATCCATGGCTTAGTGGTCTGTCGATAAGTTGAATTTTGCTTTCTGGGTTCGAACCCGCTTGAGTGGAAGCAAATTTTTTTTTTCGCCTCTTGTCACGTATACTTCCCTGATTAATAAAATTTTTTAAATAAATTTTTTTTAATAATTTTAATTAAATACGCGCAAAAGTCAAATTTTTAAGAAAATTCATCGCATCTTTTCGAATTTTTTTTCTTCAACTTTCTTAACAAAGGTTGCCAATTTTTGTAAAATTCCCCTGGCGGCGCCTATCGGCACCACCGGACATCCTCCGCTCTCATGTAAACCAATTTGTTTTGAAAATTTTTTCGATCGCAAAATGCTTAATTTTGCAAAAAATGTTGGTGAAATTTCTTAACAAAATCCCAAAATTTTTCCGACGCACCTGTCGGCATCGTCGGGCTCTTACGATTTCTTGAAAAGGGCGGATTCTCATGGTGGAGTTGAAGAGTTAAAAATGTAACTTTTTATTGTTGCGTTTTTATGACTTTTTTTGCATATTAGTCAAAAAAAAATTTGCGAAAAAATATCGCGATATATCGGTTTTTTTTCTTCGATATTTTTCGATACCGATATTCTATCGAAATATCGTATCGAATATCGTATCGGAAAAATGTCAATAATTCGATATTTTTCGATACCGATATTCTATCGAAATATCGTATCGAATATCGTATCGAGGCCATTGCCGCACACTACTACCCAAACGGTTAGAGCAAATGGAATTCCCCGGGGGGCTCAAATTTCTGGTTTTTGCTTAGTTTGATGCAGTAATTTTTGAACGCGGCTCTTTTTACGAAGCGTTGCGTTCGAGGTGCTGGAAAAGAGACTGGAATTTTGTGGGACTCGCAAATTTGTTTGGATGAATTGGTAGTATTCAAAACAGTTCACTTCAAATTGAAAGAAAAATTTAGCGTTTTTTAACTTTTGCTTCTTTTAACCTAATTGTTTATGCTCGCGACAAAACGACCGGCACCAAACTGTTGCGATCCGTGTAAAATGCAATTGAATTGTTGTAACTGAAATTGGACATTTGCATTAACTGTGAATCGGCTCAACACTTTTGGAAGCCTTTTGTTGCACATGGCTCAATTGTTGCGAGTGGTTTCACGCGATTCGCTTGCGACATATTAATAGTGCGAATGCTTTTGATTGTGGTGGTGATGGTCACACGGTTCGTCTCCAGCGTACTAATAATGCTCATTGTTCCGGCCGGGAGCGTAATGCACGGAAAGACCATGGCAATTGGGCGGACAAACATAATGAACACGTCACGACGAACAGTTCTGTTCAGCAGCAAGTAGATGAAGGGCGGAATACCTTTTGAGGAATTTATTTTAACAAAATAAAAAATTAAATTCTTATTTTAATCAGAATAAAAACTGATTAGGTAATTCGTTTCTGTATTAATTGACCCAATATTAATTAGGAAGTATTATTTCATTTAAGAAAATAACTAATTAAAAATATATACCGTATTTCCTGTAATAGAGCCCCATGGGGCTCTATTGTTCAACCTACCTATATTTTTCAGAAAAAGTGAACAAATTTGCAATTTTTGCACACATTTTGTGCAATTTTTTTTTTGGCACTTTTTACCTTTTCCTCCAAAATAATGACAGAATAGAAAGTTTATTATGAATAACTAAATTTTTCGATAAAAACATCAAAATTCAATTGAAAAATCGCTTCTAAGTGTATCATTTTCGTTCAAATTAATTTCCTCGATAAATTTGATCCCCGGTCTCATCTTCATGACCCGCCAAACGTTTATTAAAACGTATAGGTAAAAGGCCCGGAATTGCAATTTATAACTCCCGTATTTTCAAAATTTTGGTTGCACATCTTTTAACACAGGGTTCGGATTCGTACACTACTCGGCTAAATTAAATGTCCCTAAGCGACCAGCTTTAAAAATTGACACAAAAGGGTCCTTTATGGGGTTCTCGGGCCCGTAGAATTCAAATCTGTCCTCCGTTAACCATAAAAATGACTTTTTCCTCCAATAAACTTGGAGCCTAAAAATAGAAAAAACTAGGAGAGGTTTTAACGTCAGAGAGTTATTTTCATAATTAAAAAAATCCAAAGGGTTTTGGCCAATTTTTTGCAAAAAAAACATTAAAAAATTGGGGGGGGGGGGCTCTATTACAGGAAACACGGTATACTCATTCGGGAGTAAAATGAAAAATTGACCCCGATCACTACTTGTCCGCACCCTTCTAAGTAGCACCCGGCCAATCGAGATTCTCGATCAACGAAAATCTTAGTGAATTTTTTGAGATTCTTGATCGAAATCTCGATCGGTCCTTAAGTCCGGACCTATGTACTTTTAAAGACCTTCCCAGGGGGCGGAGCCTTCCTTTTCTGCATCAAGATTCTCGGCCTTACAATATCAACGCCTCACCATGAGCCATAAGCCAACAGAATTGGCCGACAAGAATCAACAATTTGCTAAGTGGCACAAAGTTCATGGACACATAAATTGCAGACGCAATCGTATTTACGCAACTGATCAGTACAACTTGGCTAAAAATCTGAACAATAAAAATTCATATTCAGAAATAAATATATAAAAATATTAAATTAAAAGTTAAATTAATTCATTCATTCAAACCGATTTTTGGTTGACCAGCGAAGCGTTTGTGCCGCCACCTGCGCTTCTAATCTTGCGACCTTTGACGCACAGAATCAGTGCAAACAGCAGGTAGATGCTGGGCAGCACCGCGACAACAATGAAATCGTGAATGTACTGCATATCGTTGCGATACTGAACAAAATTTAAAAAACCAATACAGTAGTAGTACAAAAAAATAACCCTTCAAAAAATTATAACATAGACAAATGTATAAACTAACGGTGTCATCAAAACTGTCGATGTAGCCGACGTGCGGATTCTGGAACCAGGTGATGTAAATGCTGTTGAAGATTATTGGCTTTGTGAACAGCACAAAGTACAGGCCGTACAGCGTGGGCACCGCCATCCACAAGTAAATGCGTTTGCCACCGAAGAGCAAGTCGGCCAGCCAGCTGTTGCTCAACTCCAAACAACGGTTGAACGCCAAAATCATCTCAGCCGTTGTCTCAATGACCCAAAGGGCTGAAGCATTTTGGCACTTTGTGGTTTTTGGACAATAATTTAATTCAATATTTCACGTTTTTTTAGTCAAACTCGACACTTTTAGGAATAATTCACACAACAATAAAGTTTACCAAGTGCAATGGCACCAGAAATGTAGATGAATGTTGGTGCCGTACAAAACACAGCCCCAATGATGGCCAAATAGCCGGTCATAATGCCACATAACAGCAGGCAAATCATGTCCGCTATGGCAATGTAGAACATGAACTTTTAAACAAAGTTAAAAGTGATTATTTTTCATATTTTATTAATAGGATGAATTTGTATATTTATAGTCAAATTCTTTTAATGAAATTAGCACAAAAAGATGTTATTTTTTGTTGTTACGTTGGTCTTTTTCTTTTTTGACCATTTTGAAATAGTTAACAAAAATGCAATAAAAACAAAATTTTAATATTTTGAGTATTTGAAGCATATATGTTGATCATTAGCATAAATGATAATAGCAGATTAGCTTATCTAGTATAATATGTAGTAATCATTTTTTTAAACATTTTCAAGTGCAGTACTTTAAAGCAAGTGCTGTCCATGTGCTTTCGAATGGCGATCAAACATGGCACGTACATGACCTTAAATTATTGAATTTATCGATGCTAGATCAAAATGCCAACCAGGCCAAAAACAGTCAAAATTTCATCGGTGAATCAAAAATTCAAATTTTCTCTGCGGCGTTTAGGGTTTTACATATTTTTCCTGCAGCTTTGGTTTGGGGAGTTATGCAAGAAAAACATGTTTTTAATCGGAAATTTCATCGTTTTAACGAGGCTATTCGGACCTAGAAAACCCTAATTTGGCATTTCCGCTTATAAAATAGGCTCGTGCTTATTTTGGCATTTTTTCAAAAATGCAATAAAATTGCAATTTTTGAATTTTTCTTGCTAAGATCACTAACTTTTCAAAAATTCTCATAAAAATCATAAAATTTAATTTTTCTTGTCACGATCCTTCATAGTAAATTTTTTTTCCCCTTGCCCAAAAATTCGCCCCATAAAATCAACCTTTTTTGTCCAATACACGAGGGATGGGCGCCGACGACCTCAGAAAATTTCGGAACTCGGAAATCGGAATTCCGAGGCCTAAAAAAAGGAATCGGAAATCGGAATTCCGAGGCCTAAAAAATTTCGGAAATCGGAAATCGGAATTCCGACCCCAAAAAAGTCGGAAATCGGAAGTCGGAAATCGGAAATCGGAATTCCGAGGCCTAAAAAAATTTCGGAAATCGGAATTCCGACCCCAAAAAAGTCGGAAATCGGAAGTCGGAAATCGGAAATCGGAAATCGGAATTCCGAGGCCTAAAAAAATTTCGGAAATCGGAAATCGGAATTCCGAGGCCTAAAAAAATTTCGGAAATCGGAATTCCGACCCCAAAAAAGTCGGAAATCGGAAGTCGGAAATCGGAAATCGGAATTCCGAGGCCTAAAAAAATTTCGGAAATCGGAAATCGGAATTCCGACCCCAAAAAAGTCGGAAATCGGAAGTCGGAAATCGGAAATCGGAAAAATTTTCATAACAAAATTGGCCTATTTTTAAAAATTTTTATCGGCGGCGCCTATCGGCACCGCCGATACCTTCCTCTTCCTCCCGCGCAACAAAATATTTTAGAAAATCGCGCAAAAAAAAAAAGAAAAATTTCTAAATTGTTATCAAAAAGCTTTTTAATTGGGACAAATTTTAAAGTGTTAAAAAATCTAGCTCAAAAATTCACTTTTAGGGGTTTAATTTTTATCCCGGGTAATCCCTGTCCAAACGGGATTGAGACTAGGGAGATGCGGGGGCTCGGCGGTGCCGATAGGCGCCGACGGGAGAAATTTTGAACTTTTTGGCTCAATTTATTAAGAGATTTGCAACGAAAATTAAAAAAAAAACGCAATTTTTTGAAGTTTTTTAGGACAATGAGAGAGGTCCGGTGGCGCCGATAGGCGCCGCCGGGGAAATTTTATGACGATTTTAACAAAATTTGTTAACAAAATTGGTCCAAAAATTATCGATTTTTCCGAAAATTTACGACTTTTTGCTCCAAATTTCGGAAATCGGAAATCGGAATTCCGGGATTTCAAAATTTTTCGGAAATCGGAAATCGGAATTCCGCCCATCCCTGCAATACACCCTTAAAGATCGAAGTTTTCAAATATAATTTTATTTAAAAGAAAACTCAAATTTTCAAGAACTTTTTTTATATTTCAAGAAATGATGTGAAAACCTAAAAAATAATTTTCTATTTCAAAAAAACAATTTTTAAGAAGCATTATTGTTATTTTTACACTCATTTTTCTCACCTATTTTTGCTTATAAACCCCGTTTATAACTTGGTATTTTTTAAGCCTAAAAGTAACATTCCTGTTAATTAGCTATCTAATTACATAAATAATATTTAAAATTCAATTATTCACCTCACAAATGATGCCGATTGAAAGGAACATGGCTCCAAGTTGAATATGTTGTCGGTTTGACAATGGAACCTGGTCAATCGCATACACGCTGCAATTGTACAAACGCTCGTACTCGTCTGGGTTGAAGAAGATTAATTCCATTTTGTTTTTTGTAAATTCTTTTTAAGTATTAAAAATAAAACGAATTTTCACATTTTTATGTAGTTTAATCAATAGGACCTGGTTTTATATGCATTTGCATATTTTTAATCCAATTAATTTCTATGAAATTAGCTCAAAAAAAGGTGTTGTTTGTTGTTACGTTGGTCTTTTTCTTTTTTGACCCTTTTTAAAAGCAAATTTCAGAAAGTTGAAATCAGAGCTGTTAAGATTTGCCCCGGAAAGTGGAATTTTCTACGTTTTGGGGTGGCTTTTCCTCGGGATTGCCAAGTTTTTAAAGATGCCACGTTTCGCCCCGTTTTGGGTTGAGTTTCACGTTTTGCCGCGATTCTTAACAAATTCGTTCAATCTTCAAAAAAAATTCCCCGGTGGCAGAATTCTCAAATTTGCCATTTTAGAAAATTCTTTAACAAAAATGCTAAACCCATAATTATTTCCTTTCTCAACCAAATTACTCAAAATGGTTAAAATTGGTAATAAATATGCTAGTTAATTATTGTTCGAACAATTTCAAATTAAAGGCTTAAAAAAACGCCACGTTTTTGACAAAATATGCCACGGGTTTTAACTCGTGTGTCGAGACGGTCGACCGAATTTAGCAAATGCTTAAAATGAAAAAATTATTTAAAGCAGAAATTCACAATGAAAGATTACCATTTTGAGTCCTACCATTTTTGTCGAACAAACTTCGCAAGTTTTGCTACCTATTTCAATTCAAATGGGGTGAGCGCGACAAAGAATAATTTCTTACGGAGAAAATAAAATTGTTGAAAATTCCGAGAGAGAACAAAAATATTGTTAAAAATCGACAGTTTTCAAAATTTGAACCGCTTCAAAAACACGGTTTAAATTGGCCAACAAAATTTTCTAAAAAAGTCCAACAACGCCAAAAAAAAATGTTGGGGTCCATAAACTAGAACATGGACCGATCGAGATTCTCGATCGTAATCTCGGAAAATCTTGACGAGATTTTTTTCGAGATTCTCACTCGAAATCTCCATCGGTCCTCAAGTCCGGCCTCTACATTTAACCCATTTAACTGAAAACTCCCCAAAAATAAGAGTTTCAAATGATATTTTCCGATTTAGACAAACAAAAATCACTAAAAAAATTCCTTTAAAATAACAGTGACTATGTGGACTGGCGCTGCACATACACCCTGGATGAACGTGAACGTGCCCAAAAATGTCGAGCAATCATTGGCTGAAGAAAAAATGGCTCATCTAACTTTTTCTTACAACAATACTTACTTAGGTATTACCGTTTTGTTGGGTAAATATTAGAGCCCGACATTTAAAAAAATCCTGGACCTGGATTCTGGACCTGGATTTCAGAAAGGTGCCTGGACCTGATTTCCTGGACAAAAAATCCAGGTCCAGGAAAATCCAGGGTTTTGGAGGCTCCACTGGACCTGGACTCTGGATCCAGGAAAAATCCAGGCCTGGATCCAGGTCCAGGTCGGGCTCTAGTAAATATGTAAAAAGGCATTTTTTAGGGGTGCATTTTTGGTTTGAAAATTTTTAAGGGTACATTTTTCGTTTTTATTGCATTTTTCTTAAGAAATTTGGGGAAAGTTCTTGAATTTCTTCAAGAATTTTCGGAAAAAGCCTAAAAATTGCATTTTTCTTAAGAATTATTGACTAAAACGGCAAAATATGGATTTATTATGAAAAAATGGCGAAATATGGATTTATTCTCAAAAAAGCCAAAATATGGATTTATTCTCAAAAAGCCAAAATATGGATTTATATGGACTAAAAAGTCGCTCTAATTCTAAATTTTTAGAAATGAATGCTATTTTTGGGATTCTCTTATGATCCCCTAGTCTGCAAAAAAAACATGTTAAAACATGAAAATCCCATCTCTATTAATTAGATCTTAAATATATTTTTTTAAATGATAAAATTAGTAAAGCAAAATCTTCTTTTGGCGGATCGCCGAGCAGTGCCAAAAAGATAAAATTGTTAATTAAAAATTGTGTGCAAAGAATTACCACTTTTTAAGAAATATCCGACCGGGTTCTGACTATCCGAAAAAAACATGATAAATTGTCGACATAATAATTTGCTGCAGAATGCCAACAATTCAATTTCAAATGGAAATTGTATTATTGCACTCCGATTCCAAATAATTAATACCTAATCGACATTGGGAAACTCCAAAATTTTGACAAAAATTGTTAAAAATAAATTTTTTTTTTTTGCGTTTTTTGTCTAATATTTTATAAAATAAAAAAATAAAAATGTACATGGTTACTTCAAAGGGAGTAGAAAATTGGATCGAATAATTTAATATTGCTGGAGGGGGCCTTCAGCAAGCCTCCCTATCTAACGCAAAAGACGCATTTATTTATTTTTTAAATTTTTTGATTTATTTTTTTGTTTTTCGCAGTGCAAATGTCGAATTTTCCCTGCGGCGCAAATTTGTCAAGACACGATAGCATCCAGCCAATCATTCGTAAAACTCTTTTGAAAATTTATTTTTTTTTAAATGTTTAATTTCTTCTCCATTCTTTTACTTCGAGAGGCTTCGATTTCGAAAACCAAAAGCAGCTCTGCTGTTGTGATTTGATAAGGAAAGAAAATAATTGCGTGGTAATTAATAAAAAAAATCGGTCTAAATAACCTAAAAATTTTCAACAAAACTAAAAAAACTACTACGAAAAAAGCCTCTCCAAACGTAAAATGCTTTAAAATTACCCTTTTCCACACTCAATTCGACTCGGTCAGTTGTGCGCATTACTATTGCGTATTTTCTAAAGTATAAATCAATAAAACGCTGATTTACATTTATTATATATTAATATATTAAACTACAAATTTTTTCTTTAATAAGAAGGATATGGCAGGAAAAAAACAAACTATAATTTTCAAATATAAAATCACTCAATCATTTGCTACTTATTTTCATTTTTTTTACCCAACATTGACATAATTCTTTAATTTCTGTTTGCCAATAAATAATTCGGTAAAATTGCCTTATATGTGAAAATCTATAATCGCTTAAAAACACCTTTATAGGTTTTCTTAGGTGCTGAAAACGATAGATCAATCAAAATTTTAGCGCGGAAAAGCATTTAAGCCGGTTTTTGAACCGTTTAAAAATTGCCAAAAATGGACATTTTTGACCAAAATTTTGTATCTTCCTGTGGACCAATTGCAACAAATTTAGTATCATCCGATAGCTCTCGACGAGACAAACCGATCTAGATGTGACGGGACACGATCAGACGCCTTTTAGATACCGGCCGACTGAGTCCCAGTGTAATAGGGACATTTCAGTACCAAAAGTAAAAATGAACCTAAAATGAAAGGCCGCTGGCGGCGCGTCAACAGCGAGCATGCGGAGACGGAGCAAGTAGTGGGGCGAGACGGAGGGCGGAGGAAGAAGTCTGACGAGCGCCACTGGGGGGCGAGCGCGCGGGGACCCGCGGAGCGGGCGCGCGCGAGACCCCCAGCCGGGTCACGCGCGGACTTCTTCCGGAGCCCGGAGTCTCGCCCCACCTACTGGCCGCCGTAGTCGAGTGTGCGGTACTTTGGCTGCTATTTTCCACTTTACTGTCTAACTTTTCCCCTATAATGGTACTGAAATGTCCCTATTACACTGGGACTCAGTCGGCCGGTACCCAAATGGCGTCTGATCGTGTCCCGTCACATCTAGATCGATTTGTCTCGTCGAGAGCTGTCAAATGATACTAAATTTGTTGCAATTGGCCCACAGGAAAATACAAATTTTGGTCAAAAATGTCCATTTTTGGCAATTTTTAAACGGTTCAAAAACCGGTTTAAATGCTTTTCCGCGCTAAAATTTTGATTGATCTATCGTTTTCAGCACCTAAGAAAACCTATAAAGGTGTTTTGAAGCGATTATAGATTTTCACATATAAGGCAATTTTTCCAATAATTCAACCAAAATAAAACATAAATTGAATTTTTTTAGAATGCTTAATTTGTTCTCCATTCTTTTATTATTAATCGCCGTTTTGCAAATTGTGGAGGCACTACAACTATGGGTAAAACCATACGGGCTGCGATATACCGCTGAAATCATTTGCCTCAACAGTGATGGCCCGTTACCAATTAGAAGGGCAACTCATGCTTCATCCTTTGGAGAATTGGGGACGACTGGATATGTTAACATTCGAACAGATTTAAGCAGATGTGAGGATGTCAACCCAAATGTGAAAGTTCGAATAACGAAGCTTGATCTTTCATATGAAATGGTTTGTCCACTAAATAAAAGACCAACGAATAATGAATCCTTATTTCTAAGCTTTGGCTTACACTTTTCTCATTGTTTTATTTAAGATGGAATTTGAGATCCCGAAGACTGAACTTTCGGCACGAAGAACCGCCGTCGTGCTAGGATTTAACATTGCACCGTCGGCACGCAAACAATTTTATTTCCAACCATCTTCGTCAAATTTTGGGGGTTCCCAACGTCCATTGCTGGATTATTATGAATTGGAAATTGAGTGCGATTATCAGCCTTCCTGGACGCAATATATTGTGTTTGGAAGCGGCGTCCAAATCAATGGACAAAATGGCATTAATATTCCAATTTATGAAATTGAAATGTTGGCATTATGCACCCGAGGCAGAATTGGGCTAGCTATATACAATGCTGAGCGTGAAAGAGTAAGAAAAAAAACTAATTATAATTTATATTTTAAATTTCTTATTAATAAACTTTATGCACTCTTAATAGACGACAAATATTAATGTGACAAGAGCATTTCTTCTTCAAAACGACGCTTTCAACATTAACATGAGCAATGAAACCGTTCAACCTATTTCACAACGACGCACTGAAAATGATGATTCGGTGTTATCAAGAACAATTGTACCATCATCAACCATTCCATCTGGTGCAAGCAGTTCAACCACCGGACAAACCGAATCTTCTACAATGGCCACGGCACATGACGAAGCCACTTTGTCCCAAGCTGGGGACACGGAGTCCGAAGATGATGAAATGGAATTGAAACAACAGTCTGAAAAGAATGAATCTGTGTCGGGAAAGATTATTTGTATAATTTGTTTGCATAGACAGGTACGTGTTTATTCGACAATTTTTTGATTTTATGAAGGAATTTTTAAAATTTTTATTAGTATTATTGTTTTGTTCATATTACAATATTTACATCAAATAAAAACAAAAATATCCTTTTTTTATTTCAGCGTAAAATTGTCTTCTTGCCTTGCCGACATTTTTGCGCATGCCGTAAATGTTCAGATGAAATAATTATAAACAAAAATGAATGCCCATTATGCCGAAAACAGATCGAGAAACCCTTACGCATTTTTTTGGCTTGATAATGAATTTGATGCCCTAATGAATTGGAGAGGCTTTTGATTTCGTAAAAAGAATTTATTTCAATGATTGTTTTTTCCGTATTCTGTCTGTTAGCAAATATTTTATTTTGAATAAAACCGACCGAAGCAAAAGAAACAATGAAAACGATGTATCTTTATAGGGAATGAACAAAATGGATAATAATTCAGTCGAATTGGACGAAAAAGCGAGAAAAGCGGTGTTTCAACCTTCCCCCGGGGCTCTCCATGTTCACACAATTTACACTTGCCGACGACATTTTACCAACTTAAGGAATTTTCAAAAAAGCAAATTTTTTTGATTTTTGGTGTCAATTTGTAAAAAAAATTGGTCAAAAAATTGTAAAACAAAAGGGTCCTCCCTCTTGTTTTTTTTCTCTAAAATTTCATTTTGAGGGGGGGGGGGAATTCCCCCCCCCCTTCCCCCCCCCCTGGCTACGGCCCTGGGTGGAGCAATAAGCCTCAAATTTTGCATGTGGCTTCTCCCATCTTTGATCTCGCTATCCAAAATTTCAATTTCCACTGATCGTGAAGTTTTGTTGATTTTTGAAAATAAATTTGTATTCAAAAACAGAGGGGAACAGAACTTATGACCGACCAGGTATGGGCGGAATTCCGTTTTCCGTTGTTTTTGGTCTTTTCCGTTAAATTGCGATAGCGATATGCGATCGGCGATAGAAATGTTTTGTGCCCGAAATTTGCTCCTGCAAAGAGAAGTAATCGTTTCCCAGACGGTCCGTCCGTCTCCGAATCGATGGCGCCTCAATTGCGTTGCGCAAGCGTTGCACCATATTCTGATGGGCTTTCGAGTCAAAATTGTTCGATAACACTGAATTAGCCATTGATTATTTTAATATTAAAAGCCATTGCCAACCCTGCAGCCGTGATTTCTGACGCGTCTCCGTGCAACAGCCCGTCAATCTTTCGCACGGAGAGGCCAATGCTCTTCTTCTTGCTCCAATTGCATTTTCTTCAGTTGCAGCAAAGTCATTTGGTTTTTCTAGAAAAATCACTAATTTCAAGATTTATGAATTTTGGAATTCGGTACTTCTACATGCAAAAAATCCGGAACAGGGCTGGACGTCATGACGTTGACGTTGAAGCCGATTACGCCAATTACGGCGTTTTTGAGCGCCGTCATGACGTAGGACGTTGACGCCGTCACTGGCATTTTGTGTCATTTTTACGTCACTAGTGTAAAAAAGAAATGTAGCGGAACAAGCTTTTTTGTTAAAAAGTCAAGCATAATTTAAGTAAAAATTATTTTTTGGTTGCATTTCGCTATTGTTTTCCACATGTCACTCCACTTTTTATTGTTTATAGCTCAAAATTGTGGAAATTAATAATGCCCAAATTAACGCCTGCTAATTGGTAGTATTATTTTGACCGACAAGGCAAAGGCAAATTGACTGATTTTTGTGTTAAGAATCAATAAAAAAAATGTTAATTTAAAAAAAATTGGATTTTTGAAAAATTAAAAATTTAACCAGTGATTGACGCCAATTACGCCATCGCCGTCACTGCATTTCTAAAAAAATGACACGTGACGCGGACTCAGGGACCGGTGACGTCCAGCCCTGATCCGGAACCCATCAATAGGTCCGTGGGTCGACAGACGCGGGCTGACTTTTTTACAGAGACTTTCTACGTTATTCATAAAATTCAGTTTTTGAGCTTAAATGTAAAGAACGTTTGTGGGATATCATAAATAGATGGACTTTTCACGTCTGTAATTTTATGGTAATTTAAAAACTGAAAAGAATTACAATGTTTAGACAGGGTACTAAGAGAGCATACCAGAAAGATCAGTCTGAATCTCGGAACGTGTCTTAATATCACACATTTAAATTGGCGTCCCGGGATCAGTAAAGTTTTGAAATTAAATTGAAGATAAAATTTTGATTGGATTCATAAATGTTTATTGGACTCAAAGTTAGTAATGATAAAAATTTGATCCTGAAGATGTTTGCATATGCTCCAATATGAATCAATCAATAAGGGTTTGAATTAGATATGCATAATTTCTGTCTGGGTTATGAAATTGGAATTTCCCTCAAAATTTTAATGGGCATGTGCAAGCAAATGTTCTGTTAATTCCGTTTGGAATAAAATAAACACTGATTTTCATGGCTTGAACTTTATCATCAAACTTATAGAATTGTGCTCAATTAATTTATATAAAAATATCAACAAAAAAAAATGGCATTAAAATTAAAAATAGTTTTCTAAACTGAAAAAGTCCAACTACGCCGAATAAAAAGATTTTGGAGACCACTTTGTTACTATTTTAAGTGGAAAACTCCCAAAATGTGGTATTTGGGTCTCGAGAATAGAATCGTTAAAACTAGGGTTGGCACCCCGCGTGCGGGGATGAGAATTGCGGGGTCGGGGTTTTGCGGGGGCAGGACTGTCGGGGTCGGGGTCGGGGTTACCCAAATCGGTCGGGGTCGGGGTCGGGGTTGCGGGCTTTTTTAAAATTTTTCTTCAAAATTTTAGAGGTCAAATTTTTGTTTTCTTGAATAATTTCCAAAATTTATTGACTTAGAGATTTTATCAAAAAATATTTTCCTTTATTCTATGTAAAAAACAAAACTGCAGAAAATAGGCAAATACCTAAAAATCCCATCCCTAGTGATGAATTATTCAAAAAATGCATCTTTTGCACACATTTTAATTTAAAAAAATTTGAAAATTTATTAAAAAAGTTCCATTATTTGGGAGAGAATAAGGCCAAATAAACATAAATAAGTGCTTGCATTCAAGCGGGATCGAACCCAAACGAACACTTTACTCTCCGGACAGACATACCACCACGCCACAAATTTTATATAATGCGTTTTTGTAAAAGTTCAATAAATTTTTTGTCAAAAAGTACGCAAGACTACAGCCAAGCCCTCGGAAAAATTACTTTTGTCACTCGATGATGCCATCTTTAGGGGTGTATGTTAACCCCGACCCCGACTCGGGGTTAGGGTTCGGGGATCGGGGTTTGCGGGGTTGGAGGTGTCGGGGTCGGGGTCGGGGAAAACCCCGAAAAATGGCCTAAATTTGCGGGGTCGGGGTCGGGGACGGGGTCGGGGTGCCAACCCTAGTTAAAACGACGAAATTTTCGGCTAAAAGATGCTTTTCGCGCATAACTCGCCATATCAAAACCTAAAAATTCCAGTCGCTAAGCACCCCCAATGGTGGTATCTTTTGGAAAGAATTTTTTTTTAATGGTGTTAAAGCGACTCGAACTGTAATTTTTATTGCAATTTTGGATGGATTTTCTCAACACTTAAAAAATTATACACATTATTGAAGATTCGCTAATTTTCGAGTTCTGTTATATCCTCTAAAATCAACATGTCTGTTTGATTAACTTTTGGAGGAAACTATGTACGTTGGATTTGTTAAAAAAATTTTTAATTGGTAATTTTGAAAATTGGAAATTATCCGGTATCAGGACGGGTAACCGGGCATAAATTACTATCCGGTACCGGTATCCGGGTGTCATGGAACCGGTATCCGGAGGACCCGGATAATATCCGGTTTTGTCCAACCCTAGTTTTTACGCATAAATTGACTGGTTTGGGCAGTTTTAGCACATTTTTAACCAACATTTTTAACCAATATTTTGGCTTCATAACCTTTCCATTGTTTCTGTCTTGGCTTACAACCCAGTAAATACCACTATTTATAGCTAGCTGATAGGGTTGGACAAAACCAGATAATCTGGAACCGGTATGGGAAAATTTTGGATAAATTTATCCGGTCTTGAACGATGACAGCTAAATTATGCTGGATCCGGGATCGGTATCCGGGTGTTTTTGAGCTATCCGGTATCCGGGGGACCCGGATAATATCCGGTTTTGTCCAGCCCTACTAGCTGAGATACGATTTTTTGAACTTCCTGTGCTGTGGTCTTTTAACAAGGCATGCATTATAATTTAAATTGCATTTTCGACCCTTCACTATGGGAGCGGGCTAAAAAAGCCAAAAATTTACAAGAGTAAATCGAAGGTTCTCTACACGATAGGCAAGGTTTGAAAGTGATCTGAGTAGTTACCGTAAAAGATGTTCCCCTCGTTAGCATGAAAGGCATTTGAACTTCTCCTTGCTGCATCCAAATTGGATTTATAAATATTCGATTTATAATTTTTTTTTAAAACTATCTGACGCACTATCTTCTGTCTTCTGGGAGACATGTTCATCTGGGCCTCAATTTTCTTTTGCTGGAATTTCGCTTCCGGAGTTAGTTTCCCCACTGCTATCCACAAGCACTTCCTCGGTTGGTTTTCGTGGCTTGTTTCATCTGCTTCCTGCGTAAACAGATATCGAATCATCTGGTTTCAAACGTTTGTTTGTCTGGGATGAAATTATGCTTCAAATTATTTGAATGTTTTAAGATAATACTAGAATTATTCGAATAATCCCAAAATTCAACTAATACATATACATACGGCGCTATGAAGTTTTGGCACCGGGAAGTTTGGCCACCGGGATGTTTGGGCACCAGAAGTGGGCACAAAAAGTGGGTACCAGAAGTGTATCCGTGTATCCGTTTGTATCCGTCTCATTTTTCGAATTATTCGTATTCGTTATCCGGATATACAGCGGATATATCCGGATAAGTGGATTTTCATATTCATATCCGTCCGTACCCGTCCCATTTTTGAAATTCCTTATCCGTATCCATCCATATCCGGATTATCCGCGGATATCTAAAGTGGGGCGCCTTTACGCCCAGAAAAATATTTCCAAAGCATATTTCCCTAATCATTTTTAAATTCAACTGAATGATCAGAAATGAGATGGAATTGTGGGAATTCAAAACTGAGCATTAATCAATAGATTTAGGGCAAAAAATATTCTAATTTAAGGCCTGAAATTGAAGATTTTCCACATTAGATTTGATAATTTTAATTTAGGTAAATAGAAAAGTAACTCTAATAAAATATTTTCTTTTACAATATTTTAAATAAAACTTTAAAAATATTAAAAACATTATAAAACAAAGTATAACATAAAGAGTGACTTTTAGTAGTTCCATATATGCAATTTTTTTTTTTGTCACATTTTATTTATTTTGAATGCCACCTTTTGGGTTCACATAATGAAATGCGCGTTTTAGAATGTTTAATTTCTTTACCATTTTTTTATTATTAATTGCCGTTTTGCAAATTGTGGAGTCAATTAAAATATGCGTAAAACCCTCCGATCTGAGATATAAAGCTGAAATTAGTTGCTTTCAACAATAATCGTCCGATAACAATTGGAACGGCAACTCATTCTCGAATCTTTGCAGAATGGGAGAGGGCTGGATATCATGGTGACCATAATACCTTAAGATTTTTTTTTGAGAGATTTCTTATCGCTTTCCTGATTTTCAAAAATTTGAAATTTTCACTGAAATTTTTCGGAAATATTAGCCAATTTCGTTAGTTTTAGAGCAATTTTCTTAACAAACATTTTTAAAATGTTCAAAAAAAAAAATTTTCGCGGCGCCCATCGGCACCGCCGAGCCCTCCCATTCCTAAAAGCTTAAATTTGCCACCAAGATTTTTGGAAAAAATATTTTCGCCTTTAGAAAAGATTTTGATCGTTTTCTAAGTGTTTCTGAGTTGTTGGACCAAGTCAAAATTTCGAATTTTACGGGCTTTGTTGGATATGTTAACATTAGCACAGATATTGGCATAAGCAGATGTGACCATGACTATCCAACAGTTAAAATTCAAATAACAAATCTTGATCAACCATATGAATCGGTTTGTCGACCAAATTATGCATTTTTTTTCAGTTTTTTAAAATTTAAGGTGGAATTTGAGATTCCAAAGTCTAATCTTTCTGCACGAAGGTCCGCCTTTGTGATAGCATTCAACATTGCGCCGTCGGCATACAAACAATTTTATTTCCAACAATCGTCGTCAAATTTGAATTATAAAATGGAAATTAGCTGTAAAAATGCTCGTTCACACAGAGAAATAATTTATTTTCAATATTTTTTAATTGGAAGCGCCGTCCAGTTCAATGGACAATTTGGCATTATTATTCCGATTTATGAAATTGAAACGTTGGCATTCTGCAACCAAGGCAAAATTGATCTCCTTATATACAATGATGAGCGTGAAAGCGTAAGAAAATAAGATAAAAAAATAAAACAAAATTATAATTTAAATTTTAAAATTCTTATTAATAAATTTTAATACCTCAAAAGACATATATTGAATTGGCAAAAGAATACTTTCTTGAATACTCTGAATTCAACATTAACATACGCAATAAAACCGTCCGACCCACGGGGTTATCAAGAACAATTGTATCATCATCATCGCGCATTCCATCTGGTGCAAGCAGTTCAACCGCCAGACAAACCGAATTTTCTACAATGGCCACGGCACATGACGAAGCAAGCACTTCTTCGACCCAAGTTGTGGAAACGGAGTCCGAAGTTGAGGAAATGGAGCCGAAACAACATTCTATTATTTGTGTAATTTGTCTGAACAGACAGGTACGTACGTCTAAGCTATTTTTGTTTTTATTAAACAATTCAATTTTTCAGTTTAATTTTTATTCAAAAATTAGAAAAAATTTTGGTATTATCTTTTGTTCATATATTTACATGAAATAAGCAAAGAAATATGACTTTTTTTTCATTTTAGCGCAAATTTGCTTTCGTGCCTTGTGGGCATTTTTGCGCATGCAATAAATGTTCAAAAGAAATAATTAAAAAGAAAAAAGGCTGCCCATTATGCCGAAAACAGATCAATGGACTCTTTCGCATTTATTTTTCTTGATAATGAATTTGATGTTCTTATGGATTGGAGAGGCTTTTTGATTTCGTAAAAAGAATTTATTTCAATGATTGTTTTTTCCGTATTTCTGTTGAGTTTTAGTAAAAATGTCGTTTTGAATAAAACCGACCGAAGCAAAAGAAACAATGTAAACGATGTATCTTTCTTTGTAGGGATAGAACAAAAAATTTTGGGTAATTCAGCCGAATCGGACGATAAAGCGAGAAGGGTGGTACTTCAGCCTTCCCCTCCCCCCGGGGCTCTCCATGTTCACACAATTTACAATTAATTTCGTTACACACAACGCAAATAAGTCCATTAATATAAAATGAAAATTATTTATTAAAATAGGGCCACCTAGACCCCAATCCTCAGTATTTTTGGGCCCACCCCTGACCCCGAACTACTCTAATCCCCGCATTTTTGGGCTCACCCCTGACCCCGAACTACTCTAATCCCCGCATTTTTGGGCTTATAAATTCGATCATTATTTGCTTTTTCGATGCAATTTATGCTTTTTGATGATTTTAAGGCTAAAATTGAAGTCGAAAAATTGTGTGAAGGGTTTTGTGACTCAAGGCAAAACGATAAATAAGTACCTGCACTCAGGCCGGTTCGAAGTTCGAACCCGCCGATAAAATTTGAACGTCGAAGAGACAAACCACTAGACCATCTTTTTAAATCAAATGGAACCTTGTAAAAGTGATTAAGTTTTTTGTCAAAAAGGTATTCGACCACCGCTTTGTCCTCGGCAAAAATTAAAAATGATTATAAAAACATTGGTACTCAAATATATATACGGATAGGCGGATTTCACTTTCATATCCGTATCCTTCCGTGTCCGTCCCCTTTTTTTGAAATACCGTATCCGTATCCATCCGTATCCAAATATATCCGCGGATATCCGGACATCCAGATATCCGTGCGTTCGGTCGGTACTCAGATGACCCAACCCCCATTGTTCCCTATTGATTGTCACCCCCCATCCCCGTCCATAAATACCCGCCCTTGACCCTTCCTCATTCACCTCTCCTATCATTCCCCATATTTGTTGCATTCCCAATTGACCCAATCAATATCATTTGATTCCCATCCTTGTTTGACCCCTCCATTTCTCTCCGAATAAATATTCTCTATTTACTTCGGACTTGGGGTCGTAACAATTGGCGACGCCCGTGCTGCAGACGAACTGCGAATCAAATTGTGGGTTGTGTCCAATCGTTTTGTGTGTTCTAGGAAGCGAACAACAGCACAACCGCACAGCGTCGGATTTGTGAATTGGTGGAAAGCTTGGCGCTACCACTATTGTCGTCCGTTCTTAGCAAGCAGCTTGAAGCAATTGCTAAAGGAAATCATCGCGTTGCTGCTTTGCTGTCCAGGCGACACAAAACAGTTCATCCACGCGCAACCCACTAGTTAGTAAGCTAGGTGCTGCTAACAAAAAGTGGTGAACGACAAATAAAACGAGTATTCCTCAGGAGGGAAGAAAGTCCACTTGGTGTGGTTTTATTCGACAAAATCTGAGCAGTGGAAATGGCAGACGCTACCATGCAGCAGCTGACTCAAGTCCTTCAGCAGCTGTTGGCGAACCAACAGCAAAATCCTGCACCCATCGGACCTGTTCAACCGCTGCCGTCGCTACCGAACATTGAATGTTTTGAGCTCAGCGAGCAGCGTGCAAGGAAGATTGAGGATTGGCTCGACCGTTTCAATTTTGCAGTGGACTGCTCGGCACCAAACCTTTCGGACGAACTGAAAGTCAAGTTGCTGATGACCAAGTTGGGCGAGGACGCGTATGCGGAATACAGCAAGTCCTGCCTGCCGAAGAAGGTCACGGAATTCAATTTGGCGCAGACAATGGAGCAGCTCAACTGTTTGTTTGGCAAACCTCAGTCCGTTTGGATTGACCGGTATGAGTGCCTCCGCGCAAGAAAGCAGGACGAAGAGGATTTTGGCACATTTGTGAATCGACACAAACGGCTGTTGCGAGACTTCGATTTTAAGAAGTTGAAGGAGGAGCAATTCAATAGATTGATGCTGTTGATAGCGTTGAAGTCACCCAGTGACGCCGCTCTCCGATCGCGAATTCTGGCCAAGTTGGCAGCGGATGGCGACAATGTCAAATACGAGAGCATTGTTGAGGACCTCAAGATGTATCTGTCAACCATCGCCGAAGCCAAGGCCATCGAACAGCCGCTCGTGGTGAGAAACGTGCTAGCGGTCAAATCGAAACCGCAGAGGAGGCGGAAGAACACTGAGAATTCTTCCAGTGGGAGCAACACGTCGAGGAAAAGCCAGTGGAGCCGATCGCAACCCAATTGTTGGCGATGCGGCAGCGAACATTCCTGCAGGCGGTGCCGTCACATCAAAACGGTTTGCCGTAAGTGCAACACGACAGAGCACTTGGAAAGAATGTGTGCGCCACATCAGGCTTGGCTGAAAAAGAATGGAAATGGGATAAGGGAAGAGAAGGCAGCCAACTCCGTTAGGCTGGGAGGAGTTTTTCTGGTAAATTCAGTCAACCAGAAACACCGTCTGATCGAGATCCCGATTGAAATGAATGGGAAGAAAGTGGACTTTGTGATCGATTCGGGCACTGAAAGTACAGTGCTGTGCGAGGAAGCACATCGACGAATCGGATCTCCGCGGGTGAGCCGTTGTCATGAACGAGCCAAATACCCTGACGGATCCACGCGCACCTTTCTGGGTAAAGGTTTGGCAACATTCTCGATCGGAGGACGGACCCATACTGGACGCTTCTTTGTATCCAGGAAAGGATCAAAGAACTTGCTCGGAAGTGAGATGATGGAAGAATTGGAACTCCTGGAGCCCATCCGAAGGAGCGTGGCAGGTAAGTTGCCAGCCGAGAACGTCCAGGGAGCCAAAGAGCAGCATCACCAATCGGCTGTTCGGGAAGGTTTGATCAAGAAGCCATCGGACAGACACCAACGAAGGACGAAACGGGTTGCTGTTGGAGCAACCGGAGTCGCGAGCAGCTCGAACTCGCAGTCATGGCGTGCAGGTTACGTGGACAACCGCGCCGGAATTCGTCAAGACGGGGTCAGCTTGCGCAAAGCACCGTCCGAGATCATTGCTGGGGGAAAGGCCGAGGGGGGACATGGCCAGCGAGAGCGATTGGAAAGCGATCGCCCTCCACTTCTCGTCAGCGACTTGAACCCTTTGGCCTAAGATGAGCCCGAAGGCGGTCAAGAGGAAACATCGGTCAAGAAGGACGGATGGAAGTAGACACTCTTTTTAGGGGGGAGATGTTGGGTCGGTACTCAGATGACCCAACCCCCATTGTTCCCTATTGATTGTCACCCCCCATCCCCGTCCATAAATACCCGCCCTTGACCCTTCCTCATTCACCTCTCCTATCATTCCCCATATTTGTTGCATTCCCAATTGACCCAATCAATATCATTTGATTCCCATCCTTGTTTGACCCCTCCATTTCTCTCCGAATAAATATTCTCTATTTACTTCGGACTTGGGGTCGTAACACGTGCCCACCACTGTTACCTCCGGTTTTCGGTTTTGGTTAACCGACCGTGCACTACCCTAGTTGGCATCTCCGTTAATAGATTTTAAGAATTTTTTTATAAAATTAAAAATTAGTAAAGTATAATATAAATAAATATGAAAAGCAATCAATATAGTAAAATGCTTTTAGGCAATTCGCCATTATTTGTTGCTAAAACTGGACCGATTATAGTGCGTTGGAAATGGCCAAATTCATAAACACATTGTAAAAAGAAATTGTGAAAATTATGCATGAGAGAATCCTTTCTATATATTATACAAATCCATGGCTTCTATACATTATACAAATCCATGACTTCTATACATTATACAAATCCATGGCTTCTGTACATTATACAAATCCATGGCTTCTGTACATTATACAAATCCATGGCTTCTATACATTATACAAATCCATTGTTTCTATACATTATACACACACACACATGAATCAATAGAAAGCGTTGCTCCACGTTTTCTTTTGTCATTTGTGGAAACAGAGAGAGGTGCCATGTGATTTAGGGCAAAAATATTCCAATTTAAGCGAGCTGAAATTGAAGTTTTCACATTAGATTCGACAATTTTACTCTTTAAGGTAAATAAGAAGGTAACTCTAGTAAAGCTTTTTTTTAATTTTTTTTTTCATTCGCACTATTTAAAAATTTAATTTTAAATAAAAAATACAAAATATGTCATATAAATAAATCCCTTTTTCAGTGGATCAGTGCAATTTTCCAGAAAATTTTTCGTAATTCAATTTTCTCGAATCAGTAAAATTGCTACCATTTATTCATCATCCCAATCGGTCGATATTTTAATAAATTATCGTTATCAAAAATTTGCGATAATTATTAAATTTATCGTTTGTGCGAACATTAATTGAATTCCAGGATTAACACTTTTTTGTCAATATGGAAAAAGAGTGACTTTTTGTATATCCCCCCATCAATGCAAATTTATTTATTTTTGCCACATTTTATTTATTTGAATGCCAAGCTTTGGGGTCGACTTTATAAAATTCGCTTTTTAGAATGTTTAATTTCTTTCCCATTCTTTTATTATTAATTGCCGTTTTGCAAATTGTGGAGGCAATAGAAATATGGGTAAAACCGTCCGATCTGAGATATAAAGCTGAAATTAGTTGCCTTAACCGTAATGGCCCGTTAACAATTGGAGCAGCAACTCATTCTCGAATCTTTGGAGAATCGGGGATGGCTGGAAATCCGGGTGACTTTAATACCTTAAACAGCGTTTTATTTTTGGGGAAAAAATTTTTGCTCATTGAAAAGCTTTTGATCATTTTGCTGCTAACCTTGATTTTTGGGTTTTACAGGTGGCCACTCTGTTGGATATGTTAACATTAGCACAGTTATTGGCATAAGCAAATGTGACCATGACAGCCCAAAAGTTAATGTTCGAATAACAATGCTTAATCATCCATCTAAATCGGTTTGTTCACTAAATTATAAACCAAAGAATAAAGGGTTCATTAATTTTTAAACTTTTTTTAATTACAGATCAAATTTGAGATGCTAAAGGCTGAACTTTCTGCACAAAGATCCGCTTTAGTGGTAGCATTCAACATTGCGCCGTTGGCAGACAAACAATTTTATTTCCAACAATCTTCGTCAAATTTTGGGTTTTCCCAACGTCCATTGCTGGATTATGAATTGGAAATTGTATGTTTTTATATGCATGCAGACGACATGGCACAATATTATCTAATTGGAAGCGGGGTGCAAAAATATGGACAAAACGGCATTAATATTCCAATTTATGAAATAGAAAAGTTGGCATTCTGCAGCAGAGGCAAAATTTGGCTAGTTATTCAGAATGACCGTGAAACAGTAAGAAGAAAATAATAAAATAAAAGTAATTTTTTAATAATTATTTTGATTAATAAACTTACAAATTAATGCCCTCTTAATAGACAAATATTGGTGTGACAAAAGAATTCTTTCTTGACAACAACGCTTTCAACATTAACATTAGCAGTAAAACAGTGCAACCTATTCACAACGACGCACTGAAAATGGTCGAGGAAATTGAACCGAAGCAAAAGAAACAAAAACTGAACGATGTATCTTTGTCGGAAAAGAACGCAAATTTTGGGTAATTTCGTCGAATAAAAAAGGACGAAAAAGCGAGAAAAAAAGCGGTGCTTTAACCTTCCCCCCCCCCCCCCGGGGGCTATCGGACGGTACGGGGACGCTTTTTTGGGATTTTCGGTACTTTTTCGGTACTTCCCCGAAAAGTACTGACCAAACCTTTTCGGAAAGTACCGAAACTTTTCGGTACCGGTACTCTTTTGGTACTTTCCCGAAAAGTACCGACCGAACCTTCTGGCCGGTCTCTAGTTGTCCAGTCCCGGTCCATTCACAATTTCATAAACTTTTCATTGTTTCTGTCAATAAACGTTTTCTTGTTCGGACGCCACCGTGGCAATAACATTCGGTTTGACGGGTCTGAATTCGTTGTCCACTGGGGACTACCGAATGGGGAATTTGTATTTTTGACTTAATTTGTTAAGAGCTTTGCAACCAAAAATGAAAACTCTCGAGGAGTAGAAGCTATCTTCAAACAGTTAATCGATTAGTCAAAGATTAAAAGGTTATGGCGCCAGAAAAGGCCAAAAATGCCTTTTTTAGTTTTTCATTTTTTGGCAATAACTTTTTGAGCTTTGAGCCCAATATTTCCGGTGCCCAAACTTCCCCAGGCCATACATACCAACGCAGTAAGCATCTATTATGAAATAAAAATTGCTTATCAAAAGTGGGGCACCCCTTGGCCCTCGATCAATATTTCCAAAGCATATTTCCTTAATCATTTTAAATTCAACTGAATGTTCAGAAATAAACTGAGCATTAATCAATAAATTTAAGGCAAAAATATTGCAATTTAAGGGGCCTGAATTTGAAGATTTTTTCATATTTATATTATTTATATTTGATATTTAATCTTTAAGGTAAATAGGAAGATAATTCTAATAAATATTTTCAATTTTACAATATTTAAAAATAAACAAAAATATTAAAAACATTATAAAACAAAGCATAACAAAAAGAGTGACTTTTTGTATATCCCCCCATCAATGCAAATTTATTTATTTTTGCCACATTTTATTTATTTGAATGCCAAGCTTTGGGGTCGACTTTATAAAATTCGCTTTTTAGAATGTTTAATTTCTTTCCCATTTTTTATTATTAATTGCCGTTTAACGATAAAAATTTTAATTAAAATGCGCAAAAAAAAATGTTTTGAAAAAAATTTACCAATCTTTTTAAATTTTTGCTTTAAAATAAAACATTTCTAATTCAACTGGGATTGTAAGAATTCCAAACTGAACATTAATCAATAGTTTTAGGGCAAAACAAAAACATTCCAATTTAAGGGGACTGAAATTAAAGAGATTTTTATAATATTTATATTTGATAATTTTAATCTTTAAGGTAAATAGGAAGGTAACTCAATTATTTCAATTTATCCTTTCTTTGGAAATATTTAAATAAATTGCAACAAAAACATGATTTTTTCTTGACTAGTACCAATGTGGTACTTGTGCGTTTGAAGCACAAGTTTTTTTAAACAAGAAAAAAATAATTTGGTTTCCGGGGTCGTAGATCCAAATCTGGTCTCCATTTCAACCGAATTCGAACCCGGAACCCGGGTTCGAATACTTCCAGAATTTGTTTTCCCACATTTTTTCATTAAATCGTCGAAATGTTAAAGAATTTTCAGTGGAATTTAGCAAAACATCGTTGAATGTATGCCACCAAACTGATACTCTTTATTCTACACAATGCAAATCAAAAATATTGGGAAATGCGCAAAAAATTTTTTTTAGAAATTGTTTGAATTGTGTTCCAGGGTTCGAAATTGTCGAAATGGAAGTCAGATTTGGATTCAACGACCCCGAAAACCCCCAGAAACACTTTTTTATCGACTTAAAAAAACTTTTTTTGTTGCCTCTTAACGCACAAGTACTGAAAATGTTTCACCACAATTAGCTTCTTCAAAAATGTTCTGCTGATCGCGAATTTTGGGCGTATATATTATCTGATTTACAAATTTTCAAGCATAAATTGAAAGAATTTTAGTGCCTATTTTGACAATTTTAGTCCCAAGTTTATTTTTTGAAACAAAAAATTATTTAAAATTTTAAATTCAGATTAGAAAAATGCTGTTTTTACTACAACTATTGATTTTAACTGGGTTTTTTGTTGTCCCCAACGATTCAGTGGACAATTCTTCATCAAAAAGTGATCCAAAAACTACAAAATTTCTGCTGGAAATTGTTGAAGAATTGTCTTTGGACGATGAAAATGCGCGGAATGAAGGCATTTATAAAATGATCAAACTGTTTAGCGGAAGAACAAATGCTAAAAAAGACCAAAATGAGTTTACTCTTTCGGCAGCAAAAGCGAAAGAATTTTTGAAAAAATTATTTTTGGCACTCAAAGACAATGTGCCAACAATGCAACAAATGTACGAATTAATTTGGGCACCAGAAAAAAAGCCAAACAATCCTTTAAAAGAAATTCTGGTAGGAATATTTGGAGCGAAACTGAATAAATATATTAAATGCCAATTGAAGAAATATTCACGGAATTTCAAACCTTGTTTGATGATTTTATCGGTGGCTATTCGAATTTGTGCAATTTTTGGTTCTGAAAAGGACGAATACTCTCTAGAAGCATTCTTAGCAGCTTATCATCGTACCAACATTGGTCGAAGTCAACAACTAAAGTAAATAAAAAACATTTTTATATTTTAATATAAGTAACAATTTAATAAAGAATTTACTCTTACGAAATATTGCCAATTTTTAATAACAAAAACAATGGACAATTATGGCATTTGTCCAATGAAATCACGTCAATTAAATTTTACAAGACAAAAACCGACTCGTTCGAACGTATGGATGATGTGATAAATCCACTTTAATTTATGACTAAAACATTTTAGGGAATTTCGATTTTTTGATGCAATTATCTGCTGATGCCGAAACACCATTTTCCATAGTTGAAATGGCTCGACAAATTCGTTCTGGGGAATATCAGAAAATGTATATGTATATGAAACTTTCTGCATTGGCAATTGAACACTTTACCGGTGATTCATTGGCTGACTATAAAAAGGAGTTACCTGGTTCTTCGTTTTGGGTATGCCCTCCTTTTTTTTACAATACAGAACTATGCGAATACGGAGTATGAAATTTTTTTGGAAAATTTTAATTTTCTATATCTACTTTTTTTAAAATTTCAATAAATTAAATGTTATCAAATTAATAACGTGACCAGACAAATTGTCAAATTAAGAACGTGACCAGGAAAAGCTTACACAAAATTTTCAAACCAATCCAATTCAGCATTAATTATTCCGTATTTTTCCAAAACCACCTCCGGAATGGCGAATTGGAATTTTACCCTACAAATTTTATTTAGGCGAGCTTGGATGCCATTTGCATTAATAATTTAAGCAATTTTATGTGCTTAATTTGCTGAATCGCATTTTAAATTCGCCCAATTTGAACAATTACTTTGTGCACACTGATCTGTCGAAGGAATTGGAGGCAGAAAAACAGTTTTTTTCCGATCTTTTAAACCAATACAGCCAAAGACTCGATGAGAATTTGCAAAATGAAATTGTTAAACGTGAACATTATTTACATTTTGAAGACGCCATTCGCATAAATTGGAACCCGCACACAAGTTAGCCGGTTCCATTTTTGTTAATACTAAAAATTTTATTTCATTATAAAAAATAATTATTTTAAGAAATGTATAAATTGCTACATGTGCTCAAACATCAATGGTTTTGCTGGAACAAATTAGATAAATTTGTTTATCGCTTCAATAAAGATTTGTCCGCAGGTATGGTGGCGTAGATTTGTTCTTGTCAAATAGGGAATCTGCATTTAACAGTATTTTAATTTTTTTTTTTGAAATTGTGCGTCGACAGCCTCCGAATATGCTCCACAAAAAAGAATTTAAAAAAAAATTTAGACTTGGTTGATTTTTGTGGTTACAGTTGGATATAGAAATATGAACTACGAACAGAATAAGCTTTTGAATTATCTTCAAACTTTGGAAAACTTTGAACAAATCAAAGCGGCCTACGAAAAACTAAAACCATTTATAGAAATAAAAGAGAACGAAAAATGTAATGAAAAAGCAGAAGAGGACGCATACAATGCAATTGTTGAGTTGAATGAAGAATTTGGAAAGGCTTTCGAGAAAGTTTTGGAGGAATTTTAGGGGATTTTTTACAATTTGTTTGAATTTTCCTTTCTACTAAAAGTTTGACGTCAAAATGCTTTTATGGGATTGAGATTTTCAATTTTTATGTTCTGTCTGGAATTTGTTTTTAACTTGGGCCACTTTTATCTACGATTTTGTAAAAGATATGCGTAATAAAAATGCGAAATGAGTCGATGTAAATTCAAAATTTATATCCATAAAATTAATAATCATAAAGTAAAAGGTTAATTTTTATTTATGGTAACATTGCTATTTTAAAAATCGGGAAGCGAATTCGATCCGATGTTGCAAGACAAAACCCGACCCGACCCGACTCGGCTCGGCTAAACATTTTAGAGAATTTAAATTTTTTTCTGAAATTTTATCTGCTGTTGAATTAACCCCATTTATCTGGCAATTTTAAGCGGGTTTTATTTATTCAGCTGCAATAAATATAAAAGATCCGACAACAATTTTTGCATTGGCAGCATTTTCGCGCACTTTACCAATGAAAAAGGGCATATACCAGCGCCGACATAAAGTAGTTGGATCCATTTAATCATTGGCACGAGAGATTTTCAATGTTTAAACATGAAATGCCACCGGAAACTGTATGAAATTTAACGCTTTAGTTATTTAGAAAAAAAACGCTACTTTTTGCTATACATTATACAAACTATGGCTTCTATACATTATACAAATCCATGGCCTATAATTATACACACACACTTGAATCAATAGATGTAAAAAGAAAGATTTATGCAGAGAGAATCCTTCTACACATTATACAAATCCATGGCTTCTGTACATTATACAAATCCATGGCTTCTATACATTATACACATACACATAAATCAATAGAAAGCGTTGGTCCACGTTTTCTTTTGTCATGTGTGGAAACAAAGAGAGAGAGACTTGTGATTTAGGGCAAAAATATTCCAATTTAAGGGGGCTGGAATTGAAGATTTTTTCACATTATATTTGATAATTTTAATCTTTAAGGTAAATTATTTTAGAAAAATTATTTTTCAATTTTCTTTTGCTTCCCAATTTTAAGAAAATTTTAAGTTAAACTATAAAAAAATGCAAATAGATAATACAAATCCCTTTTTTTGCAAACTTTTAGATATTTATCTTATCGTTCTGTCACGAGTCAGACAGAACGCCCTTCCCCATTAAATAAACAAATATTTTTCATAAATTTTTAAATATTTAATTATAAAATGCGTGCAAAAAAAACTTTTGAAAAAAAAAATTCATCAATTTATGCTTCAAATTTATTAACAAAAATTGCCAATTAAAATTCCTCTGGCGGCGGGGCATCTTCCACTCTTACGTTGGTCCAAGAAAAAGTCTGTTTTAAAGGGTGCATTTTTAGTTTAAAAAAAATTTTGATTTTAAAAAAAGTACCCAATAAAAATTGCATTTTTTTTCAAAAAAATGCACCTGTAAATGGATTTATTGAGAATTTAAAAAACGGGTTTTGAATCGGTTAAATTTTTGAAAATTAAGGAAAAAACTATTTTTTAAGTAACTCCAAAGCCGAATTGGCTTAGTAGGCCTAAGCCTAACGAACCCCTAAAAAAAGTGTTAACAAATTTTGACCAAAAGGGTCCCTTCCCCAATGGTTTTGGCCAAGTTTGACGGGCCATAATTTCTTCAATGTTGCTTACGCGCAAAATTTTTTGCAGATTCGTAAGTTAGGCGTATAGAGGAGCCAATTGGGTAAGTGATTTGGGTCATTTTGTTTCTGTTATGATTGCGGGGACGGGGCCAGGTTCCCAACCCTAATGCGTAATGACAGTTTATTTTTGAAAACAAAATTATTATTCAAAATTTATACCTAATTCAGATTCGAAAAAAATGGCTGATTTTAGTCCAACTTTTGATTTTAATTGGATGTTTTGTTGTTCCCAACGATTCGATGGATAGCGTATTGAAAAAACTGCATCTTACATCAACAAAAGATCCAAAAACTACAAAATTGCTGGAAATTGTCAAGGACTTGTCTTCGGATAATGCGTGGAGACCTGGCATTTATAGACTGATCAAACTGTTCACCGGAGTAGAAAATGCTAAAACGATGAAAAATATTTTACTATTCCCGCTGAAAAAGTGAAAGAATATTTAAAAAAAGTATTTTTGGCACTCAAAGACAATGCCATTATGCTAGATAAAAAGGAAAATGGACGAAAAATGGATTTGTGCAGAAAAACAGCCGAAAAATCTTTTAAAAGAAATTCTGGATCAACTATTTGGAGTGACACTGAAATTGGAGAAAAAATATTCAAAAAATTTAACTTTGTTGCTGATTTTATCGGTGGCAATTCGAATTTGTGCAATTTTTGGTTCTGAAAAGGACCAATACTCTCTTGAAGCATTCTTAACAGCTTATAAGTGTGCCAACGTCGGTGAAAATCAACAACCGAATGTAAATAAAATATTTTTATTTAAATTTATAAACAAATTGTTTAGCAGCAAATTAATATTGATTTTCTATTAAGGATGTATTCTTACAAAACAATTGCATGTCCAACGTTAACAATTAGTCATATCAAAATGTTGCCAATTTATAAGGACAAAAACAATGAGCTTTCATTGAATTTGTCCAATGAAATCGCTGAAATTAATATTTACAAGACAAATTCCGCCTCGGCCGAACGTATGATAAATGATAAATAGTTTAATTATCACTAAAACAATTTTAGAGAATTTCAATTTTTTGCTCAATTTGTCCGCTGTTGACTTAACGCCATTTTCCATCGTTTTTTTGGCAAGACAAATTCATCGTATTATGAACGCTTTTATTATGAAGGAGGAAAAATTTCGTTTCGATTTTGATAATGTGCAACTTTCTAAATTGGCAATTGCACACTTTACCGGCAAATCAATAGCCTACTATAAAAAGTATGATGAAAAATCGTTCTGGGTATGTCCCATTTTTTGTTTTCAAAACACGGAATACGAAACATGGAATTTTTGGAAATTTTAAATTTTATATATAAAAACTTTTTCAAAAATATCAAAATTTAATTGTACTATTTGCTTTAAAAATACAATTTTTTAAAACTAAGGACGTGACCGACCAGACAAATTGCTTCCAGAAAAAGCTTACACAAAATTTTCAAACCAACCCAATTCAGCATTAATTATTCCATATTTTTCCCAAAATCCGGAATGTCAGAATCAGAATTAAACCGTTCAAAATTTATTTAGACGAGCTTGGATGCCATTTGCATAATTCATTTGAGCAATTTTATGGTTAATTTGCTAAATGGCATATTGAATTCGCCCAAATTGAACACTTACTTTGTGCACACTGGTCTGTCGAGGGAATTGGAGGTAAGAACACCGGTTTTTTTCCCATCGTTTAAACCAATACAGCCAAAAACTCGATGAGAAATTGCAAAACGAAAATGTTAACGTGAACATTATTTACATTTTGAAGACGCCATTCGCATAAATTGGAACCCGTACAAGAAAGGTTAGCCGGTTTCTTTTTGTTAATACTTATTTATAAAAAATAATTATTTTAAGAAATGTTTAAATTAATACAAGTGCTCAAATATCAGTGTTTTTGCTCGACTGAATTGTATAGTCTCGGCTTCAATAAAGGTTTTGAAAGAGGTATGGTGTCCTTTTTATTTTAATAAATTCAAAAGCTTCGAGTTGAGTTTCCTTCTTTTTTTAGGGTTTGCTGCTAAACAATTTGTTTTTTTTGTTTCAATTTTCCTTTTTTTACTAAAAGTTTGGCGGCGTCAAAATGCTTTTATGGGATTAAGATTTTCAATTTTTATTTCTGTTTGGAATTTGTTATTTGTTATTTACCTTTATAGGGAATCTGCATTTAAATTATATTTGCAAATTCGGGAAATTATTAATTTTATGAAATTGTGCGGCGACAGCCCCCCCCCCCCCCGGATTTGCACCATAAAAGTGAATTTTTAAAAAGTTTTTAGAATTGCATAAAGAATGTGACGAAATGTACAAAATTCTTGTATCAGAGGGAAAAGATCTACTTTTTGGCGTAGAAATAATTGCGAGCGACGAAAAGAATGAGCTTCTAAAGCCTCTTCAACCTTTGGAAAACATTGAACAAATCAAAAAAGGCCTACGAAAAACTAAAAACATTTTTAAAAGAAAAAAGGAATGGAAAATGCAATGAAAAAGAAGAAAAAGAGAACGGATACAATGCAATTGTCAAGTTGAATGAAGGAATTTGGAAAGGCTTTCGAGAAGGTTTTGAAGGAATTTTGAGGGTTTTTAATTTGCTGCTAAACAATTTGTTTTTTTGTTTCAATTTTTTATTGGACTAAAATTAGGCATCAAAATGCTTTTTTATGGGATTGGAATTTTCAATTTTATGTTCTGTCTAGGAATTTGTTTTTGGCCTACTTTATATAAACATTTTTTTCTGATGCGATTAATGATTTTGTAAACGGAATTGTCGGCCCGAATCAAAGTTGCAACGAATTAACCGAAATCCGTTTTTTCCCAATCCGAAAATGTGAAATTAGGGGATGGAAATTCAATTTTATCCATAAAATTAACACTCTTAAAGTAAACGATTTATTTTAATGATTGTTGAAACATTTGCTATTTTACAAATCTGGGGAACCGAATGCAATGTTTTCGCTTTGCAAGCCAAAACCCGACCCGACTCGGCCGAACATTTTAGAGAATTTCAAAATTTCTGAATTAAATATTTCAAGCGGATTTTTAATTTATTTAGCTTCAATAAATATGAAACATCCGACAAACAATTGTTGCCATGGCATTTTTGCGCACTTTACCAGTAAAAAAGGGCAATTGCCACTAGGTGCGACATACATACAGCCGTTGGATCCATTTAATCATTGGCACGAGAACTTTAACTTTTTACTTAGGTATTTAGAACAAAAAGGCTATACTTTTTGTATTTATATTTGTTTGTTATGAGTATTCCGTTCGCTCGTTTGGTTAGCAAATTATGAACAAAAATTTGCAAAATGAATTTAAATTCACGAATCCCTCATCGCAACTAAACACCCAACAAAAATCAATGCACCATTCCGTGTCGGACTCGCCAAAACAGTACACTTCTTTAAAAAGTACACTTGGCCAACCTGCGGCTCCAAACCATAGATTTTTGATAAAATAATTTCTAAACAATTAGCATTCACAATACCTAATTCAATACAATTCTAAATTTGTTTGAAATAAATGCACACAATTTTTTGTTCAACTTTATCATTTATGCACGCAAAAGACTAGTTAATTATTTTATTGGTCGCATTTCTGTTGACGATTATTGGATCAGAGATTTGATCGAAAATAACACAAAGTTTTATTTCTTTCGTCCATACGCGTAGTACGACGGGTAGTACAAGTTGTAGGGATTGTAATTGTACTGCCGAATCGTCCGACGATTTAAACTGAAATTATAGCGCTCAAAAATTAAATTACATTTACATTTCCCTATTTTAAAGATTTTGCAAACTTATTTTACGTTAAACATTTTTTTGTCCTATTTTTGTACGAATTTTTTATGTTTGTTTTTACCTTCCAACCTCCAGTCGATGGATCAAAGTTGTAGTAAGCATTGTCGCTGGTAGATCCACCATTGCTACCGTAGTTGTAGTAGTATGGGTAAGTATAGTAGTAATACGGGTTGTAGTAGGATGAGTAGTACTGTAATTTCGACGAATTTTTTGAAATACTTTAATTGTTGAAAGCCTCCAAACATTTAAAAAAAATTATTATTGTTTTTCTTCCCCCACTTTTTGGGCCGCAGCGGGGAAGTAAAGCATTGGCACAAGTATCGCAATCAAACTAAATAACAAAAACAATTTTTTATTAAAAGAAATAGTTAATTTTAGCGGGAGTCAAGCGTAATTGTTTGCCATTATATGATCCCGGTTTTTTGAAATTTACAAATCTTTGTTTTAAGTCAATTAGTCCCGGCTTTTTTTGACTGTGGTTTTGTCAATTTATTACTTATTAAAATGCCTGGTTTTTTAATCCCGATCTCGATTTTTTTATAAATCCCGATCCCGATCTAATCTAATTTTACTAACCAGCACATTCGTAAGGCGTGCATGATTGATTCTGAAAAAAATCATTAAATAAAAAATCATTAAACAAAAATTTCCATTTAATGCAATTTCGCGATTTAAATAATTTCTGTGACAAATGACAAACATTTTTACGTGAGCCGAATCAGCCAATTTAATTGTTCAAAGTTGAGCGCTTAAGGGAGGGAGTAAATGTTGATAAATGCACAAAAAACAAATACAAAAACAAATTCAATGGAAAGATTAAAGAGCCCTAAAATTTGGTCCCATTCAATTTTGGGAGACCAAAAAATTTGCTCGTCAAACTTTTGCCGAACTGGTAACTACTCTTTTTGCTGTACAATTTGAACATATTTGTTTGCGCATTTTCTTATGCCTTTTATATACGCTTTTGGAGGGCACAAAAGAATGGCTTAACTCCCCCATTAGTCCCATCGAAAATTCAATGAATGGCTGTCGCAAATGTTTTAGGCAACCGAAAAAGCATAGAAAGTGACTGCTTTATCGAAGCGAATGTTTTTGTTTGAAAAATAATTGGTTTTAGTATATATTTTTTTGAATTTAATAAAAAACTAACAATATAAATTAAAAAATCAATTGCTTTTTAAATTTTAACACAGAGAGATAAAATTGAAATTTTTACAAAAGTATATTTAATTTAAAAGATTAATTGATTCAGTTATAATTAAATAATGCCCGGATCTGGATCCAGACCAGGATTTTCCAGGACTCCTGATCCGGAGTCCTGGTATTTTGTCGACGCACCAGGATCAGGATATCCTGGAAATCAGGATGTTAAATCCTGGTAAATCCAGAACCAGGTCATTTCCAAAATCCAAATCCAGATCCAGGTCCGGGATTATTTGCAAAATTCCGGGCTCTAGTTGTAGTATTTTAATTTTGAATTCAACAATATAAAAATTAAAATATCAATTGTTTTTAAATTTTAACACAGAGAGATCAAAATTGAAATTTTTACAAAAAGTATATTTAATTTAAAAGATTAAATGCATTCAATTATAATTAAATAATGGCCATAATAATAGAAATTTAATAAAACCAATTTAATTGGATAAATTATTCACGCAAATCAATTGGGACAGTATACACCGCTAATTTTCTCAATCCATTCTTTGTCCAATGGGCTAAAATAGTTCACTCTGCCTGTCAAAAAAAAATTGAAATTTTGTCTATTTTATTAGCTCATAAATTATTACCAAAATTGGACAAAAAAACAACGCAAAACAAAAGAATTTTGTCTTATTTTTTGCCTTATGTGTTAGCTAACCAACAAACTTGTGTTCGTCTGATCATTGCATATTCCGCCTGAAAGTACGGCAACCTGGACAAAATGCGTGCCATTGCTTGCCAACAACGCGCTACCACTGTCGCCCTTTGGACCAAAAAGTTTGTTTAAATACCAAAAAATTGGGCGAAGTGAGAGGGGGGGGGGGGGGGGGGGGGAGAGGTGGGATAGCAATTAGCATCCGGATTTCAAACAAGCTTGATTAATAAAGCCCCTAAAAAGATGGAATTTTTGGTGTAATGACATTACAAATCAGAGCTACGTAAGAGCATTTGCAATTTTGCAGAAAACATTTTGCCAATTATTTAAATATATTCATCTCATTGGCAAAGTGTCAATCAGTTGGGCGCTCACGGATATACGCCAGGGAAATTTGAAGTGCAACCAGGCATAATCATGGATACAATGAATTAGGATTGCAGCCGGGGGGGGGGGGGGGGGGGGGGAGGTGGAAACGCGGGGATCCCTGGCAATTTTCATCCCCGTTTCCCGGTTTGCCCATCTCAAAAAAGGGATGCCCCGATCTCATCCCCGCCGGGGATGGGGATTTTGTTAGGAAATTTGCAACCAAAAGATGGGAGGGGGAAAAAATTTGAAAATTTTAACGATTTTTTTTGTTAAAATTAAGGTGTAACGGTGCATGGGATCCTTGCATTATTTCTTTTTTTTCTTGTAACCTTCCCACGTATGATTGCCCCCGGGGGCATTCCCGAGTACTTAAAGGAGTGTACGCATAGCATTTGCGTCTCGCCCCCCCCCCCTTGAGGCCATTCCCTCCCCACAATCATCCCATGGGCACAGCCACTTTACTTTGATCAGGATTTTTTTAAATTACAAAACAAGGTCCACCTTATAGGTTTTTTCTCAAATTTAATTAAATATGGCCTCAAAAATAATGCAATATACACGGATATCCGAGGATCTGACTGTCATATCCGTATCCATCCATATCCGGATATATCCGCGGATATCCGGATAGCCGTGCTCAAAATTGCCAAAAAAAAATGTTCGTGTTTTGCTTTTTACATTTTTCAAGGTTTAATAGGTTCGTTTAGTCACCTTGCTATAAAATTGCTTCAAACACTTAAAACCTTCGATTGGTACCAAATTAAATTTTGTTTTATTGGTTCCAAAAAGATAAACGCCGCTGGCGCTTTACCGTAAGCGCCCGCCCCCGCCCAACCGGCTCCAATCGATCGGATATCGCATGCCCGCCCGAAATTTTTTTTCAAGCTTGAAATTTTGTAAAAAAAACAATATAAAAAGGTTTAAAAATTTGTACCAAAATCTAAAAAAAGTCTAATGAATTTACCGTCTGAACAGTGTCGGGCTCAACGCAAATTACAGATTTTAAAGAGCATTCCATTAATTGTACATATCGGCCCATCAACCTTTTTGCCATAGCGGTTTTGCCTTTGCAATCATCTTAATTTTATTTGTATTTTAATTAAATAAAATTTGTAAAATTAACAACCAACCCGTCATTTGTCCCCATCCGGTAACAAAAGCAGTTCCTTTTCGGAATTCTTCCGCCGCTCCACAATAAAGACAGGTGGGAAGAATGCTGTCCTTCACCGGGTGGTTCAGCTAAATTATCAGAAAAAGTAAATAAACAATAATATTAATTAATTTAATAAAAAATTATAAATAAATATTTTTTCATTTTCAACTTTAATAAGTGCCTAAGTCGTGTTGTGTCTGATTGAGTATGATATTTCGGATGGATGAACACATTTATTTCATTGTGCCGTAAATGTTTCTCGTTGACAGCGCCATTATTATTATTATTAAAATCAACAGCTGAGCTCGAATTGTAGCCTGAAAAATTTTTCCATTAAATTTGTTTCTTATTTAAGCTTCCGTTTCCGGATTTAGACCGGTCAAAATACTGACGGGGCAATAACTTGCTTTAAGCTTTAAGCGCTTCTGACAATTTTAAAGCCATTCGAAAGCTCTTGATGAGATAAAGCTCTTATTAAGCACAGCTTTCGCGATTGGACAAGTCTCAAAAAAGTTATGGACTAGAAAACTGCACAATCAAGATTTTTAAACTGTTTTTTAAGTTTTTTGGTCATAAGTTTTTTGTGACAAATCCAATCATAAAGGCTCAGCCCTAATAATAAAAGCTCATCTCGTCAAGAGCTTTGAATGGCTTTTGAAATGTTTGAATCGGTTAGGTTGAAGCAGTTATTACGCCGGTCTGGATTCGGACCGTACGCCTTCATTTATATATTTTATTTTTTTTTATACAATTCTAAAAGTTTGTTTGAATTTTTAAAAAGCAAAATTTTATTTGCATAATTAAAATGCATATTTTTGGAATTGTATTTTTGACATTTCTAAATTAATGGATTTTTTAATTTAATTACTAGGCCCAAGCCGGATTTATATTCACCAAATTGACCAAAATATGCTTTTTAATAAATTAAATTTAAATATTAATTCATTGATTATTATAATTTTAAAGTTAACCTATGTAAAATTTATTTCCATTTTTCACATAGTCAAAACAATGAGCGGCCAACAAAACAAATTCGGATGATATCAATGAACCGCCACAAAGTGTATACAAACTTTTATTGCCCGTTTGATTTATAAGGCCTAAAAAGTGAACTGCCCAAGGCACAGTTTTTATGTCAATTTGCTTGCCACCAAGAATCTGTAAATATTTTTAAGTGTTTTTGAGGTTGATGATGATCATCATCAATTTAACATCAAGTTTATAATTAAAACATCTTTTCTATGATATATAAATTCCGAGAAAGTTTAAATTAAATTTTTACAAAAATTGGCAATCTTTGTTAAGGAAATTGAAGCAAAAATTTAGAAAGATGTGATGAATTTATTTCAAAATTCTTGTATCTATTCTTTTTTTGCGCACATTTTTAATTAAAAAATATTAAAATATTTATTTAAAATCTTAGTAATGAGGGGATGCCAATCTGAGTAGAGGGGAAAACCAATAAATAAGTGCTTGCACTCAAGCGGGTTCGAACCCAACACATAACATGAGACTCACCACAAAGAGAACCCACTAGGCAATGGTTGAAATTGTCGGTCGATGATGCCATCATTAGGGGTGTACTTTTTTCCCGGTTGGTCCCGGTCCCGGCGGGACCAAAAAACCGGGACCGGGACTTTTCATTTTTCAAAAATCCCGACCCGACCGGGACCGGGACCTGAAAAAACCGGAAAATCCCGTCCCGTCCCGGTCCCGGAACCAGTCCCGTCCAACCCTAGTTAAAATCACATATTACAATTAGGGAAGTACGGGATCGGGAACTTTTTAAACAAACTGAGAGTTAAAAAAATTAGATAATCCTAGGCTTATGGACAAAAAAAGGTTCGGGGTGAACCAGGACCACATAAGGGTTTAAAGGAAATTTTGAAATACCGGGACAAAATATTAGTACCAAAATAAAAAAATGAAAATTTCAGTCTCAGCCCGGTCCCGTACTAACTTACTTAAAACCCTAACTAGATAACACCGGCTTTAAAACAATATACCGGGTTTTTGTTTGTTTGAGTAATTTCTTTTTTTTAAATATTTTTTTACAATCAATTTGCATACTAGTGGATTGGAGGAGTGAGATCCATGTTTAGTTTCTGTTTCGTTAAATGTGGCACAGTTGCATGCAGCTGCGTTCTGTTCGCTTGCATTTGGTGCGGGCTGGAAATTTTTGCACAAAATATTTTGCTAAAGTTTAATTTAAAATAAGAATTTAATTGGTTGCCAGGTGTGCTCACCATTAGTCCGCATTTGTTTGACTTTTGCACCGATATTTGCATTGGGTTTTGAGCAAATTTTGGAAACATGTCCAACCCAAGCAGCCAAAGTCCGGCATAATCTTCCAAGGAATGGGCCAAAACTCGTTTGATCAAAGAATTCGATTTCCAAAATTGAATAATGTCTTCTCAACTAAACTTCTAATCGTTTTAATTAGAGGGAGAGCAAGCAGGATCGGGATTGATACTGAAATACCCTGTTTTGGGACTGAAATTCGCCATTAAGTATATTGGTCCCGGGGGGGTTTTTTTTAATTTACAAAACTTTGTTTTAAGTCAATTATTTCGGTTTGTTTTTGACCGAGATTTGATAAAATTTGTCACCTTTTAATCACGATGCCGAGCTTTTTCACAATCCCGAGCTTTTTTTAAAAATCGCGATCCCGGTTTATTATAGTTTTTAATAATAAAACCTCAAACAAAAAACAACCTTGGTCTATTTTTAAGCGTGCAAACATGGATTTTTTGGAGTTGAGATGAATTGTTATTTTGGTCGCATTCCGACTTATGCTAGGATGAACCAACAATAAGTTATTTAAGGAAAAAAAAGTCAAGATTTGAAAATATAAAGTTTATTAATTAACGAATTTTTCTTGTTATAATTATACATAAATATATTTTATTTAAATAAAAAATAGGTACACTCACTTGAAGCATTCCTTGCCAATGGAAAGTTTCTCGCCTTTCAATGAAATTTGGATTTTCCTCTCACCTTTGCCACACTTTTTTTTTTGATTGGACAAAAATGAATTGAAACGGAATCGGCCTGCCACTTTCCATGCCAAATTTTCACTGGACAACAACGCACTTTTGTAGCACAAAATTAGACTTTAATAAATTTTAAAAAATTATAATTTGTTTTATATGTATGGGATGGGCTCAAAAAACCTTTCACAATCGCCAGTTACGACTTTAATTGAATAGTCGGCTGACAGTCTGACTCCACAATGAATTTACTAAAAATTTGTAATTGATTATAATTTACACTATTTTTTATTTATTAAAAATGCCTTGTTGTTCGCCTCCAAAGCACATTTGGAATTGAAGACAAAAATAACAAGAAACAAATTGTAGAAAAGCATTTTTGTTTTTAATCAAATAATGATTAAATTAATGAATTTTAAACACTTTACTTTCTGCAAAGTGGCTGTTTTGTAAATGTAATGAAATGGACTGACAAATAAAATCGTATGAATGAATCACGCAAATCATCCAACCAAATGTGTGCCCCCACGATTTTACTGACGATTTTATTCAGTGCATTTAATTAAATGGGCTTCATATTCATAACAATAAAAAGTCGTAATAGGTAAAAATTAATGAATAAAATTTAAAAAAAACATTTTCATATTTTAATTTCTATTTTGTCTTAATTAAATTTACTTATTGGTTTTGTTTGATGCAAAGAGAAAGCCGTATTTATTTCCGGACATAAGGTCCAATCAAAATTTCGATCGAAATTGCGAAAAATTCGAATTACAAAAAATCTCAATTGAGCCAATTCGTCGATCGAGATTTCGATCAAAAATCTCGACGAAAATCTCTGATCGTCGTCCGTGCTCGAGTGTCAAATCAGTAGTTTCCTTTTACAACAAAGTAGGGTGCGGAAAAATGGCTTGGACCCGGGCGGGTATTTTTTCGGATATTCGAAAAAGTGCCGGGCCGGGTAATTCCGGGAGGGTATTTTTTGATTTCGTCCGGGCGGGTATTTCCGCGCGGATACCGGGTAAATAGCAAACTCGGGTATTTGCCCGTCTAATACCCGACCCGGGTAGCCGAAAAATCCGGGTATCGGGCGGGTATTTCCAAAAAAATTTTTTTTTTGCGTTAATTTCATTTGAAAACAAAATAGTTTCATCCGCACTTTACTAAACAGTAACAGTAGAAGATGAATTGTAAAGGAAAGCATTTTGGGAGAAAAGCGGGAATTGTTGCAAGCAATTTCTGAATCCAATTGAAGCTGCGGCTAATGTGGGCGTTAATTGCTTTATCAATGTGTATTTTCGGACATGGAGAAAATTACAATATGGGTTAGCTTTTACTAAGTAATTTGATTTAATAATAGCAAAAGGTAAACATTTTAGGAAAAACATGTGAATTAAAGTGCTGGATGAAGCCAAGAATGTGGGTGTTTATTGCAACAGGGCATATTCGTGGATTTAGGGGGTGGGGGTGGGGATTTACAATAATTAAGGTGTCAATTCCTCTCCACCGGGACATAATTTAATCTCTGGACAATGAGGCGCTTGAGCATTTGATTTGTGACTCATCAAAAAGCCAAAGTTGAGAGTACGTGTCCAATTGAAGCCCTACCGTATAAGGGAAACGGTATCCCTCAACGTCTCCCGTAAAATCATCGTCGACTTGCATACCCATTAGCTCGTATCATACTAACCATTCAGGTGTAATAGTGTTAAAATATTGTTTTAACCCATTGATATTTGCGTTTTTAGCAGAACAACCTCGTCCGCGTCAAAGCCCGCGAAAAATTAATTCGTGTGTTCAAAGAGCAACAGGCTGCCGCACCCGTCGTTCAAACCGTCCAGTACGCTCTTTTGTTACCCGTGCATCGGTTGCATTTCGGTTGCATTTAAATCGTTGCTTCTTAATAAATGGGGTCCCCATTCAATCCCAGGCCCACACCTATTACCTGCACAAAATCAGGCAACGTCACAGGCGTTCTTGCGCTCTCGTCGAAGAATTGTATACAATGAAGTGAGTGAAACAAATTTAACCAAACTTTAAAAGTAGACAAAATGAAATAAAATTTAAAAGCAATCTTTAAAACAAAAACAAAAAAAAAGGCATTAATGTTAAATTTCTTAGTGATAAAACAAACGTGATTGATGAGAAGGAAAAAATAGTTAAAAATCGTTAAAAGCATAAAACAAAACCCACATAATTCAGGTTCCCACATCTCCATTCGCCCATTTGCTCGTCAAGGTGTTCCATTGATCGCTGGAACGACTCTAACGTCTGTTGTTGTTGCAGCTGCGAGGTTGCTCAAGAGACGGCCGAATGCGCCTGTCGACCGGGCCAGCCAACGGCAGCTTTACTGCAGAATTAGAAACATTGCTTAAAAGTTCTAGCGTTTTTCGGCACGACAATGAGCTATCAAAAGTCCACAAAAAAAAAGTTTACGACAGAATGCATCAAAGTTTGTAGACGGCGGCTGTTGGCAAAACCGCCACTCCCACTCGTTATTAAACGAAGCAGTACGATACTGCAGCCTTGTCGACGACTGCAACCTTTGACATGTTCAGATTGCCTGCAGGTCGCTTGCCAATTAAGCCACATCTGTAGCGTCGTCTCGGCGAATATGAAATAAAATTTATTTGCACACCTGCGCATCTCTTACGCCAGTGCTGCATCTTGGCGCAATTAGCTGACTTGTGCCCTCGTCCTGCACACGGCACACAGGTCTTGACCGCAGGTCGCATTCCAAGCGATTCTAATACAAAAAAAGGTGGAATCACTAATAATGTTTTCTTAGAGGTGGGACCGGGAAGCGTTTTCTCGTGTCCTTACAGCCCGAGAGACCAAGAAAAAAGAAAAAGGCACTTAGGTATACATATGTGAGGCTGATTTCTAGAAGGAGGCCTCTTACTTTTCAAAATCAGTTACATTTAAAATTTCAACCGAACAAAAACCGCATTAAATTCTCAATTTCGATTTTTTGACCTTTAATCTGCATCAAATAACATACAAAGGTAGTATATTTCAGTCAACCTCACCGTGTCTATATACGAATAAGTAGCAAAAAGAATACAAAAAAAACCGTTGGTGTTCGAAGGAGTTTTTTGCTCGTAGATACCGAATCTCGCCCCCATTTCTGCTATTACGAAAACTAACCTGAGTCAAAAATATCGAAAAATCACTTTTCAAATTTCTTCTAAAAAGTTTCCGTGTTTTCCGGAAGCGCAGGGTTAAATGTGTGATGCATAAAGGGTATGATTATTAGCTAAATTGGTTCTTTACACCTCCACAACCTTCATACATACATATTTCGGAATTTTTAGTACCAAAAAACATTGGAGACATTACTCTTCGACTGCTTGTGATGATTGATGCTGCCTCTCCTACTGTTTGTTTCTGTACATAATACAATACAAATAACCCTTTAGCAGTGGAAAGCGTCGGACGACGCCGAAAAAATATAATGGAAAACGTTTGGCACATTTCTCGACCGACAAATTGACCGGTCTCAGTCAGAAAATCTCTCTCACTTCCATTACATAGGTGGTACCTTATACTGTGTAAAGGCAGAAATCTTCAAAGTTAAAGGTTAAAGTTAAAAGTTCAAAGTAAACGCGTACCATTTGTTTTTTTTTCACTTGAAAGTTTTTAATGGTAACTTTTAATCATTTGGTACGCAAGCTTCCTCAATTTCATAAAAACATAGGGGAGACCCTTTTGGTCAAAATTTTTGAAAAAAAAATTTATTCTAAAAATAGTCTGAAAATATGTTATTTGATGCGCTGATTACGAATTCATCATTAGAAACTAAAAATTTAAAATTTAAAGCGGTTTTACCATTTTTGAAAATTAAGGTAAAAAAGTCAATCCTTGGGAATTGGGTCACGCCGATGGAAAAAATAATAAAAAATTTAAATTCATGATCATTTGTTGATGGGGTTGAAATGTGCAATATAAAAAATTTGTCAAACCAAAAAAAAGTTGCTTTTTGAACTTTCGAAAAATGTTCGAATTAGGGTTCGGAGTTTGGCATTCGCAATATCCAAGCTCGGATTCGTGTTCTACGCATATTTTTACCCTAGAAAAAAATGTCCTTAAAATTTTAAACATCCAAAATTTAAAAAAATTAACCGAGACGGGACCCCAATTCCCGAAAATTGCCGAAAAACAACTACTTTGGCTAGTATTTTTTCCCAAAAAAAGTAATGGATCAAAAATTCTGAAAAAAATAAATTTGATCAGAAAGTCTCTATTTGAGCTTCATCTAAAATTTCACATTTTTCGGTTAAGCCAGATTCGAGTTATAAATATTTAAATTATTGATTTAGGCCCCTTTTTTACTTTGAAGAAATTTATTAAAAGTTAATGGCAAAAGTTCAAAGTTAAAAGTAACTTTTAAAAGTAACGTGAATTATAAGCAACAAATGGTACGCAGTCACCCTTAACTTTGAAGTTTTCGCTTTTAACTTTGAACTTTTAACTTGAAAAGTACATTTGGTATGCAAACTTTTAACTTTTTCAAAGTTAAAGTGAAAATCTTCAAAGTTAAAAGTGCATTTAGTATAGGGCCCGGGCGGGTAATTCCGGGCCGGTATTTTTTGATTTCGTCCGGGCGGGTATTTCCGGGCGGGTACCGGGTAAATATCCGACTCGGGTATTTACCCGAGCCAAAAATCCGGGTATCGGGCGGGTATTTCCAAAAAAAATTTTTTGCGTTAATTTCATTTAAAAACAAAATAGTTTCACAATTAAAAGGATTTAAATCAGGGCTTGGTTGATATCCAAAATCCGCAAATTCATAATTTCTTCATCATAACCCAAAATTTATGTTAACTTCGCTTCATTCGTTATATTTATTGGTACACACAATTGATATGAACAAGTTCCTGTCATAAATGAGCATTTTTACATAATTTTTTACACGGGATTTTTCAAAAAAATTTAACAGAAATTTCTCGACTCGAGAACCGAAAATTTCGAATTTTTTTTTGAAATTCACTCAAAAAATTTTGATTTTAAGTCCACAAATTTTCAATGTCGAATTTTAAGGGTGCAAGGAGATGGTGCGCCGATAGCAGGGCAGCACGCAATTGCGGCCTTTTTGGGGTTGCGGATTGCCCGCAATCAAAATCCAATTGCGTGCAGTCCTAACCGATAGGCTCCACTTTTTTAAATTGAAAAAAAATTCTAGAAAAAAGTGAGTCTTTTTGAAACTTCCAAAATCTTGAAAACCTTCGCTCTTTAAAGGTTATTGAGCAAAAAAAAAAGAGTTCGATTTTATGTGATGCATTTTGTGGGTAAAGTAAAAAATTTTCTTTGAAGGATCTTGACAAGAAAATTCAAATTTTATTGCAATTTTTATGAAAATTTTTCGAAAAAATGCGTAAATAATGGTATGAAAATAGCCGGTTTTTGAGGGCCGGGCGGGATTTTGGGTATTCGAAAAAGTGCCGGGCGGGTAGTTCCGGGCGCGTATTTTTTGATTTTTCGTCCGGACGGGTACTTTCGGGCGGATACGAAATACCCGACTCGGGTATTTGCGTTTCGGGTACCCGCCAGGCCCGATACCCGCCCGACTCGGGTACCCGTCCGCACCCTATAACAAAGATGACCGGCCAGCACTTTCGATTGCAAATACCACAAAGCGCCAAAAATGATAAGCAGCAATGTGGCAAGCGTTTTGAACTTTTGATTCGTAATTTTGAAATAATACAAATAATCGGCTTTAAACCGGCTATCCCAGTCAAAAATTTTATTAAATATTTTGTAAAAAAATTAGAGACTATAATTATTTTTTATTGATTATTGCAAACAATATTTCATTTTTGATGATTTCTTATTTTTACCAGCAGTTAATGAAAGATTATGCAAGATATTTAGGTTTATATTTTCATATTTTCCCTCAAGATAGTAAAAAAATTTATATATATTTTTATAATATTCATTCTTTACTAATTCGTAAAAAGTTTAATATATTTTACAATGATTTAATTGCATGGTTCAATATATTTTTTCTGAAAAAAATTATTTGATATAAACCGCGGAGGTCTTCTTGTTTTAAATCACAAATTCAAAAAGTAAATTATTATTTTAACATGCACAACAATAATAAAAGCGTTGTTTAATGCAGATTTATTAAATTAATAAAAAAAATCAATTATTGAATATTATTTACAATATTCGATTTCAGCTGCATATAAAAAATTATATTTTATAATGTTGGTGAAATTCGATACAACAAACATATTCATATTAATTTTTGTTTTAGATAAAAATTTTCAAAACGCGTATAATGCAATTAATTTTGCTACTTTTGTTATTAACATTATTAATAGGAAATTGTTTGTGCGTCATTGAAAATAATAACGAGGTTTAAAAGCCAACTTTTGTAAAATTAAAAAATATATATTTCAGCTTCAAAAAGGACCACTACGAATTGCAGCGAAATCCCCACAGTAATTTTTGATTTTGATTGGTATATAAATATTTTTATTGTTTTTAATAAATAACATGTAAATATTTTAAATAGCTATCAATTGACAATAAAATAATCTAAATAAAAAATTTTTATAAATAAAATTTGGAACTTTGCGTAATTCTACCTCCTCTCTAAATTCAAAAAAACATTTTAAGGGTACCGGGCCTTGGCTTTTTATAACTCTTGTTGATTCACATCCAGCGTGCATTGCTTTTGCACAACAAGCAAACTACTGTATTTTTTCTGTATTAGTAGCCCCGGGGCTACCTATTCCCTCTCCCCCCCCCCCCACCCCACCCCCCGAGGGGGGCTACGATTAGTGAGGGGGCTTTCAAATGGAGAGAGGGCTACTAATATGAAAAATACGGTATATATTAATCATTTATTTTGTCGAGAGGAGACCGTTTGGTATATTTATTACACATTGCGGGATTTTAAAGATTTTAATTAGGCAAATCATACCGATTATCTTTTAATTACACTAATTCTTCAGATGAGATAGCGCAAAACAGTGACCGTTTTGAAAGACTTAGAAATGGATTAAAAAAATTGCCAAAAGTTGACGTAAAACAAGTTGTTGGCAAAAAAGTGCAGGACGCCAATGATGATTCAATTTCAACTGAAGGTAAATAAATTTTATTAGATTTTTAAATGCAAACAATTTACAGAAAGCAGCAATAATGATGCTATGGATAGAAATTTAATGAAGAATATTTCTTCGGATTTTTCAAAAATTAAATTTCCAAAAGCGCGAACCAAAGCAACAACGCATATCGATATTTCCAAAAAAATAGAAGAACAAAAAAGGTTGGAAATGCGTAAAAGCAAACCAAAACAAAGCAAAATGATCCAAACAAATTTATTCAAACTCCAAAAGTACTGATCCGATCACCAAAAAAAAAATTCAACCTAATCCGATCACTGAAAATATGGAACCCATTAATGAAAATATTGAATCAACACCTATCAGCGAAAATATTGAACCCATCAATGAAAATATTGAATCGACACCTATCAGCGAAAATATTGAACCCATCAATGAAAATACTGATCCGATCACCGGAAAAAAAATTCAACCTAATCCGATCACTGAAAATATTGAACCACACAACAGTGAAAATATTGAACCACACAACAGTGAAAATATTGAACTCATCAATGAAAATATTGAATCGACACCTATCAGCGAAAATATTGAACCCATCAATGAAAATATTGATCCGATCACCAAAATTATTGATCCGCCGATCACCGAAATTGACTCGACAGTTGTTCCGGTTGTCAAAAACTATTTATCTCTATATAATCATAGCGAAAAGACTAAACCCACTAGCAAAAATACTGAAAACATTGAACGCATCAACAAAAATATTAGTCCGATCACCAAAAACATTGACCCGACCGACGAAAGAATTGATTTGATCAACAAAAAATCCCGTCAAACCAGCAAGCAAAATGAACAAATGACGCAGAAAAATGGTGCAAAAAAGCATGAAGCTTCAACTAGTAGTCCCCGAAAAAGAGGACGCCCTATAAGAAAGCATGTCATAAATGACAAAAAGTCTATTATTGAATTGGAAGAAATTGAGGTTTTAAATTTAATTAAAAAATAAATACATAATAAAAAAACTATATTTAGTCGAAGCAAAAGCATTCTGATAGCGACATATATACAATTGTCAAAAGGATGCGTAAAGACAAAAATTATGAAGTTGGAAAAATCTTGGGCATGTCTGTTTATGGGCAGGAAAGGGTTTACTTTGTTGATTGGAAAGGTGAAAACGTTGCTTTTTTAAAATAAAAAGTTTAAAAAAAATACCTAAATTATAATAAAGATTTCTTAATATTTTTGAGTTAGATCTCAAAAATCATGACGAGATATCAATCTGTCCGGGCTCTAATTTTAATTTAACAATTGTTTATGGAAAAATAAAATTGCATTTAAAATGTTTGGTTAAATGGTTAAAAAATACATTTAAAATAATATAAAAATTAATTTAATGCATTTTTTTCTTAATTAGAGCATAAAAATGAGGAGTGCTGGATATTTTCGGAATGGATGAACGCGCAGGAATTGGTGGCTAGCTTTGTTGAAGAATGCTCAATCGCTTCCACTCTTTCAGCATTTTCGGGTGATGCCGTTCCCGGGCACATTGCCAAAATTCTTCAAGACAATGCGCAATGCTTAAATGGTATTCAAAAAACTTATTTTAATTTTTTAGATGGAGTGCATTAAAACAAAAAGTTTATTTTATTTAAAATATTTTGTTAAATAACATTTTTTTTTTGACAATTTTAATTGTTAAAAGATGCACTAATTTTACAACATTAAAACACATATTCTTATTAGCCGTTCCTCAAAAGCCATAATTAAATGCCACAAAAAAGTTGATTTTTTTTTGTAAATATTTTTAGCAATGAAAGCTGTTGGAAAAGTGCCCTGAAAAGATGAAAAAAACAGAGAGCATCGTCTTTACAGCAAGCATCACGCCCACCCAAAAAGAGAAGGTACGTAATTTGGGCTCCCACCCACCTTCCATAAAAGTTTAAAGTTTTAACGCTTCTAAAATTCAACAATAAAATAATATTTTACAATTAGAAAGCTCTAATGAGTTTAATCTATATGTAAGCATAAATTAAGTGTTTTGGACAAATATCAAGAAAGGGTTACGTAAAAAGTTCGAAAAACTCTGAAAATCTCAATTTTGGCAGTTTCGAAAAATATAAACTTACGGGAAATCTTTGAGACCAGCTTCAAACTTGCTGAAATATATTTTTTTTACGCAATTAAAGCTTTCTATAGTACCAAATACTCAATTATTTTGTTTACATTGAAAAGAGTTGTTGAACCTCAAACTTTGTAATGAATATGAGTTGGGTTGATTCCGGATAAATTTTAAAAATTTTGAATTTTTTTTAAGGCAAATAACACTCTTGACGAATTTCTGAAAAAAGAAGCTTTTGAGGTTGTAGTGAAAGAAACCGTTTCCGCTAGAAGCGGTTGATGTTTGAAGACAAGGAGATTGATTTGTTGATTTGAAAATGACTGACTTTTCTATGGTATTCAATTTTATAAACTTGGCAAAAATTTATTTTTCTTTAAATGTGCAAAAACACACAAAATATTGGCATAATGTACCGGAAACTAGGGTGCCAGCTGATCGACAGTAGTTGTTTCGAAAGTGATTGATTTTGACAGTAGGTGATTACGATATTGATTGATTACGACAGTATACTGAGTTTAAAAAAAATAGTGAACCACAAACCATAAAAATGGCTCAATTATAAGTCTCTTACAAAAAGTTATCAGAAATCATTTTTTATGCAAAATGTTGATGAAATATCGAACTTCCTTACCTAGTAGTATTCAAATCAAATACAGAATTAATTGAATTTCCTGATCATAGAATAAATGCGCAATGATCTCCGTCCTCGCAAAAAAACAACCCTATTAATGACTAAAAATTTAAGCATTTTTTAAATCTCGAAAAAAATCCTTCGATTTCGCGAGCCATAATAGTTTTCTAAAGATTTTAAACAGGGTTTGCATTGCATATCTGATAATTTATCGCATTTTGTGGCTTTTAGGCAGGCTGCTGGACCAGTTTTTTTAAAAGGATTTCTTATCAAGCTCAATCTTTTTAACACCCGTGCCTATCGGCACACCGTCGATTGCATTACAATATCAAAATACGGGTTTAATTGAATTTCGTGATCATAAGAATAAAAAGAATAATGAATTTAAATATTTCATTAAATGCCGCTGAAATCTGGCAAACAAAATTTCACCTGGCTAATTAAGAGAAAAGACATTATGTCTCGAGAGTCTAGATACCATAATATTAATGTAAATATTAATTAAAACTAACGAACAGGTGCCCAATACCTTATCTGGCTTTTGAAATTACTGAGTACGCGCGAGAAACTCGCGAAATTTAATTATAAATATTGGTGGATTTTAATAACGAATGGTGTTCTTTTTTACATTTGTTTGCAATGAAATAAAGTCTATTAAAATATGTTAACAAAGTTTAAATTAAAAATGATTTTTAATAGAGTTTTATTTAAAATGATTTTACTAATAATAAAATGCCCATTTAAAAGCTGTATTGTAGCAAATTTGTTTTAAAATACCAAAGCAAACTCCTTTAATTTAAAATCTAAAACTAACTGTTTTAAACAATTTGTACCCTTTTCAAGAGTACTTTTATATTAATAATGCAAAACGTCATTTGGGCCGTATTTTGGTTTGGATTTATGTTAAATGGAATTTTGATCAGATTAATTCTTAAACACACCCCAAAGATAATGCAAATCTACAGCAAAGTAATCATTTTTCTAAATTTTTTAAAAATTAAAATAATCAATTAATAATTTAAAAAAAAATACCAAAGAATCATGCACCTAATATTTAAGGTGGGTTCAAATTTATAGGTGCTAAACACTTCGAAATATTTACAATAATATGTGCTAAACCTCCAAATTTTTACTATTAAAAAAACTTTTTCGTATTTTGGAAAATTTATAAAAATTTAAAAAATATAATTGTGCTTAATATAAATGCGTACACTAAAAAATAACACAAAACATTATTTAAATGCACAGATTTTACTCCAAACATGTATTACTGATTTGCTGTTGCTGACCATGACGTTACTTTTCCAAAATGTCTGTTTATAAAATTAATTTACCGTCCTATAAAATTGGTCCAAATTACAGTACACTTTTGCTACAAAAAGTGGTGAACAAAAAACGATTTTGGACGGTTTGATCACAATTAATGGGGCAGAAAATCGAGTTTGGGCTCTGCTGGCAGTTGTTTGTCAAATTTGGCTTAGTCGGTTTTTCCGTGGTCGGCTATTTGTCACAATTCATTTATCGCTATCTTGTGTTGAATTGGTTGGTTATATAATTTATTGTTCTAATGAGTTTATTTAAATTTTTTAGGAACAAAAAGGTGTCTTCGTGCAAATATTCAATTATCTTCTTAACTTAACCTATTGCTTCCACTGGCATATTGTGTAAATCTGTTCCTTTGTCTTTATCCTTCCGATGGACACGAATTTTTGGACGACCAATCGGTTGCTGATTTTATTGGTGTAAATCTGTCAGAAAAAATTATTCTCGCTGGATACTCGGACAACGTAAATTTATATATATATATATATATGTATCTAATCATTTGTATAATTAAATTTAAATAAACTTACACCAAAGTTTTGATTTATTGATATTTTTAAACTAAACTAAAATTTAAAAATTTTTATTATATTTTATATATCAAATACATGGATATCACACTTATTATATTAGATTTGCAGAAACTTAATTTGGCAATCGGTTCTTATTACTTAATTATTGTGTGTACAATTACATACGCCATAATGTTCACGCTGGCTTTACTAATGCACAATAATTTGAAGCAGCTATCAAAGACGATGTAACAATTTTGCTTTTTATATTTAACATAATTTTATTTATTAAGAACCTTCCAAAGATATAACCGCCAGGATGATCGAAATGAACAAACAACTCTCGAGAAACCTATTCATTCAGGCAACATTTTTTTAATCAAATTAAAATTTACTTGGAGAATTATTTATTACTAGAATGCCTTACGGGGGAACCACCGGGTCGAATTCATGTAATTTAACACTAGGAAATTGGGCACCAAAATCTAAGATTTTTGTCTAATGATCCATAACTGACTGATTCCAGAGCTAACCAGGATAATCCCGAAAGATTCATTTTAATAAATTGACTATTATCAGAAAAGTTTATAAATTTAGGCTTCGATGCCCTTATTGGTCTGTTTGTTAGTAATATTTTTAATGATTGCTCTTTTGTTCAATATTGATATAAGCAAATCGAATTGGTTTATATTAGCAACTGTAATGATTTTGCCGTCCGCATTCAACCCAATCGTTTCAATTTGCACAATAAGCTACTACCGAAACGCAATTTTGGCAAACATCAAAGGATTTTATAACATTTTTGTATCATTGTTGAAATGTTGAATCGCATTGAAAAAGATTGACTTACAAAATAAATATAAAAGAAAAATTCGTTGTTTTTCCAATGATGAGAAATAAAACTAGCGCGATATTTTGTTTCCCGTCACCGTATCAAAGTGAGCATATGAACGATTCGTTTGAGAACTTATTATTAGGGCTGGGATTTTTATGTTATAACATTTTTTTTCGTGGATTCCTTACCATGAGAGAAGCCCAAAAATAGCATTTGTTTTGAAAAATTTTTGAATTAGAGCGACTTAGCACATATAAAAACATAATTTGGGAGTATTTTTTAGCACATATTTACTGACATATTTTAAGCTTTTTCAGAGTTTTAGCACATATTTCGCCATCTTTCAAAAAATTCCTTAAGAAAAATGCAATAAAAACGAAAAATATACCCCTATGGATCGACTTTTTAAAAAAATTCAAAAAATGCACCCCTAAAAAATGACTTTATCTTGGACCAAAAATCCGCTCTCAAAGATCGACATTTTCCCTAAAATTTTTTACTTTTGATATTTTTATAAAATTTTCCAAAACATGTGAAAAATAGTATATTTACAACTGTAGGAGCAAAATTAATAAAGATAGATGAATCTTGAAGGGTTTTATGCATAAACTGACTAGATTTTGGCCATTTTTGGCACATATTTTAGCACATATTTTGGCATTTTTAGCACATATTTTGGCATTTTTTAGCACATAAAAACATACATATTTTGGGGTTTTTAGCACATATAAATCCCAGGCCTACTTATTTAGAACGCGTGCTGTTTTGCCAATTTCAGGCAAAGAAAATGATTATAACTAGAGTACGGGACTGGGACTGGTACTGAAGTCTCCAATTTTGAGACTGAATTTGTCCCTATAAAGAGGCGAGGAGAAAATCAAGAAAATTCTTGGCAAAGGGACTTACAAGTTCACTTTATAAATTATTGGGAAAAGAAATAAATAATTAAAAATGAAATGGTTAGTCCGCTTATTCACGCGAGCGTATGTCGGCGCCGCAAATGGCACTTTGGCTAGTCACATCAGTGCATTTACTTTACACCTCTTGGGTTGGGTTTCGGATCAGAGATTGGCGAAACTTTGGCTTCGAGCCTCGCGAAACTTCGAAGCTTTGAACTTCGAGCTTCGTGTAAATACTAGGGCTGCACGAAACCCAAAATTACCCAACTTGAGACCAATACCGAGACCGAGCCAAAAAAGCCCGAGAGACCGAGGCGACTTTAAAAATTTTTAATTAGGTTCAAAATTTTTTCGACTCAATTTGTTAAGAGATTGCAACCAAAATTTTAATAATGCGGTAATTTTTGAAGCTTAGGAATCGCGCCGGGGAATAATAAAAGTTTTAGTAAATTCAATTAAGAAAATGTGCCTACAATTTGCAAAAAGATCACCATTTTATAAACTTTTCTGAGTGATGACTAAGAATCAGTAAAAAGCGTAATTATTATAAAAGGGGCTTTCACTCGCGGACAATGCATGGATGTTTTTGCACAAAAATCACAGAGTTGCGAAAAAGATTGACTGAAAAAACACCGATAGAACTGCTTTTTCTCCACCAAAATTTAGCATTTTACGGATTTAAATGTAAAATTTGAGAGACTTTTTACCTGTAAAAGTTTGTTAAAAACAATGAGAAAAATTATTTTTAAACTTAGGCCTCGAGCTTCGCGAAACTTCGGGTATTCGAACTTGCCCCTTTTACGTCAGTTATTAAAAAATGCGGATTCTATTATTTTTTGTTTATTTCCTTTTTTTAATAATTTATATTATATAATATAATGTACATATGTCATTAAAGCTTGACGTATGTAAACCATACATGATTTCTTAAACATCATTTATAAATTGATTTTTCCATCACATATTAATGTCTTTAAAAGCATTATGATATTACTATTATGCCATATTAATTCTTATTTTTTTTAAAATTAGAGAAATATAATTTTTTTTTACATTTTTACAAACTAAAATCGTAAAATGAAATTTTTTTGTTAATAAATAAATAATTTTTTATTATTTTTATTCATAGACAGCAAATGGCACCGCTATACTATCTGTTTTTGTTAGCTTTGTACACAACAACTTGTCGATGCGTCAAAGATGAACAGAAAGTTGTAGCCACTGGTGAAGAGGTGTTTTAATAATCTTTAACTTATTAAATATAGTTATTAATTTTAATTCAGCATAAGCATGAACATCAAATCACTCAACAAGGCCCAAACGCTGAAAGCTCAGGCCTGTATTTAAATTAAATTAGTTAACCTTTGAAGTTTGAATCAGGGTGTTTTTATTGCTGATTTAATTGAATTTAGGATTATTCGAAATTTTCTACTTAAAAATATTTAGTACAGGAGTTAGTATTCTTTAAATATCTTCAAAATTTGCTTTTAGTAAAATTTGAATTTTGCTAGTAAAATGAAATTCCCTTTTTTTCTAAGAAAAAATATAGAAACTAAACAAAAGCGGATATTTTCAAATTTGACTAGTAAAATTCAAATTTTACTAAGTTTTAAAATAATTCTTTATTCAAATAATACAAGAAGTTAGTAAATCCATAACAAATAATACGCCGACATATATACAACGCACGCAATAAGCACCTTTTATAATATAAAATGAAAACCATCGGGGAGCAACCCAATTTGATATTAAAATTTGCCAACTGAGAAAGTTCTTAACATTCCAATAAAATTCTATAAATTCTTTTGTCTCAACTAACTTGACTGCTCATATTAATTTATGAAAAAATATCAAAAAAAAATTATATTTAAATTAAAAAAGCCCTCTACACCAGGGCGGTCAACAAATTTTTCGCAAAAAAATCCAACAACGCCAAAAAAAAGTATTTTTTGGGGACACTTTGCCCCTATTTTAGCTGGAATATGGAGCAATATGTCAATCAATAAAAGTAAAATGGTTAATTAAATATTTCCATAGCATATTTACATAATCATTTCTAAATTCAACCGAATGATTAGAAATGGAATGGAATTGTGGGAATTCCAACTGAGCACTATCAATAAAATAATACGCCAACATATATAATAAATTGAATTAATAACAAAATCAATAAAAGTAATTTTATAGGTTTCCCCCATAATCTAAAAGAAGTCAAAGTTGAACAAAATGACGAAGCAAAAATTTTGCACAACAAATTGGAACAAACGCATTCGCCCAAAAAGCAAATTGGACTTAAACGGTAAATTTTCTATATGAAATTAATTCATTTTTCTAAAAAAAATATATTATTGTTTAAAAAATCATCTTTTCTTATACTAAATAGGAAGGAGCTAGATGAGAGCAACTTGCCGAGCTCATCGAAAGGACTGAAAATAACCGATCCCATAGATATTGATGACGATAGTGATACAGAAATAACAAAAACAAACGATCAAACAATCGCCAGCACATCAAAGAACGAAGTTGGTGGTCCGTCAAATGTTGTTGAACTCAGCTCAGACTCAGAAGAAGGCTACGAATCAGAAAGCCAAAATTCCGAAGATTTTATGTTTGATTATGACGAAGATTCCGATGAATTTTTGTCCTCTGATTACGAGGATTCTGATGATATGGAAATTGATACGAGCATTGATACCGATCGCATTGCTCTGGAACTCATTAAGGATTTCGAAGAAGGCGCAGATTCAGATGAGACAACAAGTTGTGGACCTTCGCTAACTCGGCACAACCTTGGTGAAAGTTCTGGCACTAAAGCGTTGTTGGAACCATTATTGAACAAGACAAAATGCGATGAGCCGACAAAGATTGGGGCAATGGTTGAACAGTTAAAAACTGATCAAACCCAAATAAAAAAGCTGATGAATGAATTGAAGCTCAGTAGCAATGTGCCGCCAGTTGCTGCTTCATCGTCAATTTTGTCGAATGATGATCAAGAACAGCTAAACAAACAAATCATTGCCATTGGAAACGCAATTGGAACGGCTTATTACGGTGATTAGCAGCGATCATTATAATAAAAAATAAAACACCCACCTCCAACCAACACTTTTTTTAATAAATTAAAAAACTGAAAATGGCCTTTAGATTCTGAAATTTCCAAAAAATTTAGGTGTCAAATTGGCAATTCTTCCTATTGATGACCAATGCAATTTGATGGCAGATGACATGAACGGCACATTGGCAAAAGCCGATATGATTTTGTCATCATTGGTTGGCTTAACAGAACCAATAGAAGAAACATTAACAAAATATTTAAAAAAAACAAAAAATCGTTTATTGCTCACTTTGGAAGCAGACAAAGACTTAATTAAAGCGCAAACAAAAAATCTTAGGGTACGAATGCTTAAATTTAAAATGACATTTAATTTTTTTTAATAATTTTTATTTTAAGGAATTTATTGATAATTATTCGTCACCAAAAACTTCAGACAGCAAAAAAGTTGTTGACAACAAATTGCACAACTTGGACTTTTACATTCATTTATTCACTGAAATGCACAAATTGCTCAAAAACTTTGAACACAGTTCGTTGCTGAACACATCGCAAAATTTGCGCGGACTTTGGTCGAGTCTTGTGGAAAATATGGCGAAATTTATGGAAAAATTCGATAACTTTCGCAAAAATTTGCACAAATGATTGACTGATGGATATGATTCGAAAGTACGACGGAGAAACATTTGTTGATGAAAGGATGATTTTTTCGATATATTTTTGTTGATTTGCATTTTTTTTAATTCGCATTTTTTGGTAAATTTTGCGGACAGTGCATATACAACTTTTCACATTATCACCTATTTACCTTTTTTATCCAACAGATTATATTTTGAATTGGGAGGAGGGAGGGGGGTGGGTAATGAAAGAATTCCTAACTAAAAATGCTTTTGAGTTCATAAAAGAGGAAATAGTGAAAATATGCGCGAATTTTATTATAATAAACATAACATATTATAAATAAAAATAAAGACTAAGACTAGCAGCTTCTCCATTTTGGTTATTTGCAGTTCAAACTCAGTCCAATTGAACCGGTCGCGATAGGTGACAAGCAAACCGAGAATTACTCCATTTGATCAGTTATACTTATGAAAAATTTATAATTTAAATAAATAGAAATATTTTTGTTATTAATTAAGATATATGGTACCTATACATTTAAATTTAATTTGTCTTCGATGTTTTCGATTAATTTCAATTTCAGAAATAGTTCCAATAAAAATGGCACATTTTGAGTGTGTTCAAAATATTCAAAAACCCGCGAGAGCGCGTGTCAGGACAAAATTCCTAATAATCCAAAAGCGGACGAAATCACGATTAAGTATTAGTGGTCCGCTTTTGGCTTATTAGGGATTTGTCCGTTAGTGATTTTTTTTAGCGCCGAGAATTATTGTCAGGTAAAAAGAATTTTTAATTAATGATATAATTTATTTGTAACTTATTTTTGCAAATTAAAAATCACAATAATTTAGTTGCCATAAATCCTATTAAACATTTTTTAATCCTTGTATTGCTAAAAATCTAATTAAAAATATTTTATTTATCTGCATTAACATTTTCTGCGCAATGTATCATTTTTTTTTTGGAATTTTTTTTGCAACAAATTCACTTGAGTTATCCCCAAACAAACTGCCATCATCATCATTAATTGAATTTGATTTATTCACCAAAATTCATTACGGAAAATGGTACGAAGCGCGCGAAGGTTACCCAATGTGAACCAACGGCGGAAAGAGCGTCAAATTCAAATATTTATCCGTCTGACACAAATTGTTGGCTGAAAATATTCTGAAGGCGCTTTTGCTCAAGGTCATTTTGATCGAAAAATTACAACATTTTTTGACAAAATTTTTGGCGACTCAACCATAAAATGGACAACAATTTTATTTACCAGCGTCCATTTTGTACTGATTTAACATTATTATTTTTCAATATAAATGTAAAATAAACTAAAAAAAATTCAATTTTAATTTTATTTCACAAGAAAAATTATTTTTGCATTTGAGTTTTTAATTTTTGTTTTATAAATCTAAATGAATTAAAATAAGGAATAAAAAGGTTAGCCATTAAATTTTTACGAGCTAAAATTTGGTTTAAGGTACTATATAACCTCAAAATAGGTGTTAAATAGGTCATAAAATCGCTACATCTTGCAAAACCATTTTAAAACCCTTTTAAAATTATTAAAAAATTTTCTGTCTTTAGTAGTGCATTTTTGATGCAAGAAAAAATCAATTTTTAGGTTTGCATTTTTGAATAGTAAAAGCTAATTTTTAGGGATATTTATTAATTACCCTTTTTTAAAGCTTTAATATGCTGCGACTCATTGCATTATTATTAATTTTTGTCCAACATTTAATTCTTCTGATAAACGGTCGGTGCCTTTTGGACTCAAAAGATGTTTTTGAGTATAAGCTGACGGGACGCTTTTATGCCGAAGCCATTGTTGACAAGGCGACGCATCCGCCCGATTATATTGACGAAATTCCAATCGTAAAAATATTTAAATTAATTGGAGAATATTAAATTTATATTAAATTATTTTTAGGCCCCCGAATTTGATGATGACGAAAGACACAAATTTGAGGACGAATACACAATAAATAGACGAGCCGGCGTGGCCATGAAGCTGTTCGACGGGGACATTGTGCTGAGGTCCAACGAATTGGCTCAAATGCGGAACAAAAATTCGCAAGCCGATGCGAACTCAAGTAATATTTATTTTACTAAATAAAGTTTAAAAAAATGCTAATTAAATAAATCAATAAAATTGTCAAAAAATTATTTAATAAATAATTTTAAAAAAAAAGGTACGTAAAAAAATCAAAGAATTATTTTAATAAATAAATTAAAAAATAAAACTGCTAGTAAAATAATAGAAACCAAAAGTTTTTTGGGAACATACATTCAACAGATTTTTGTAATTGTTAAAAGTTTTTCCAAATAAGAGTAAAATTTTTATTTACACTCGTATATATTTTTTAAAATAAAAATAAAATTTAAAAAAAAATTGTGTGCAGTTCAATACACAAATTGGATTACGAACGACACATTACGTTGGCCAGTGGACACAAAGGCACGCAACGAAAATGGCAATCTGATCGGACCTGTCATTAACTTCACGTTGGACTGGAACAAAATTGTCATACCGGCCTCAGGTGTTTTTATAGAAAAAATCAATTAAATATTATTAAATTATTTAGTAAATATTTATTAAGATTGAACATTTTGACAAAAAAATACTTATTTTATATTTTAATTTTAAAAAAATATATAAATTAAACTAATAAAGTTTTAGTGATATCTATAATATATTTTATATTTAAAAAATAAAATAAAAATATTTAAATTAAACTAATAAGGTTTAGTGATATGTATTTATAAAGATTGAAAAATCTGACAAAAAATAGTAGAATATTATATTATATATATTTTTTTAAAACAGAAATATAAATTAAACTAAGGGCAGCTATAATTTTTAACAAATTTTAGTAAAATGGATGAACAACATTTTGGATGCCCACAAGAACATTGAAAAACACACATGTGTTCGTTTCAGAAACAGCAGTGAAGGAGACCATTTGCACTATTATTGGGGCTATGGCTGTAATTCGCAAGTAAATGTGTCCCTAAATTTTAATATATATATATATAATATATATATATGTATTAATTTATGTTTTAAAATAAAATTGCAAATTTTTGGGCGCTTCTTTAGTCAAAAACTTAAATTTTGCAGGTCGGCCGCTCTGGCGGAAAGCAGTGGATATCACTTGGACCCGGATGTTGGACGGTAAATTATATATTTTTTAAAAACATGAAAAAAATAATAATTGAAATATTAAGGAATGTTTTTATAATTGTTAATAAATAAAACTTAATTAAAATATTTTGAATATGTTGATTAAGCAAAATGGGACTTTTAAGGTGAATGGCGTTCATGAGACGTTGCATGCGCTCGGCACAAACCATGAACAGAGCCGGCTTGACCGAGACGCATTCATTAAAATCCATCAAGAAAATATGATCGAAGTGAGTTGATTTTTAGGTTTAAAACGAACATCAAATAATATTTTTTATAGAAAAAAAAGCAAAAAATTTATTGGAGATGCAAATAATAAAAAAGGAACAAACAAAACAAATTTATTTTATTTTTATTTAGTTGTTTTTAGATGTATAGTAGTAATAAGAAACAATAAAAAAGAAGTTTAGTTTAACTTTTTGAAAAAACAATGGTTAGGCTAATATTAGGTCCAAAAAAGATCATTTTCATGGGGCACATTTTTCAATGGTTTAAAAGTCGGATCCTTAGGAGTGCAAATAATAAATCGATTAAAAAACTCTCGATGTTCTCTAAAAATTTCATTTTCGTATATTTTGGAGCGGGAAAGGTAAAAATAAAATAAAATTTACAATTCAACAAATTAAAAATATTTTGTAATTAAGTGTAAAGACCAGAAGACAGTGACATTTAATTAATTAAATAATTCTGCAATTCATCCCTCAAACAGAATATTGCGGATGCTTTTGCAATCATTCCCGGTTCGCCGACGGGAAATCCGTACGACTACGGTTCTGTGATGCACTACAATGGAAAAGCGTTTGCAAAGAATGACAAGTAATTATTATAAAAAATTGAAACGCTTTTTATTATTACACATACATAGTAGGGACCGGTGCCGGACCAAACTATGGCCGGATTCCTAATCCTTGGTCCGGAATCCGGGTTTTTTGACCATTCCGGATTGGGCTTTTCCTGGATTTAACCAGAAAAATTCGACCGGTAAATTTTCAAAATTGAAAATCAGATTCCGGATCCGGAATTTGATTTCACAGGTCCCTAATACATACTAGAATGAAGCGTAAGCAACCGGGACTGAAATGAGGAATTTGAAAAATTAATCAAAAATTTGTATCACAATATATCTATATATATTTAATATTACATTACATTTCGATGTTAAGGGCAACCATCGAAACGATTGACAAAAATTATCAGCAAACCATGGGTTGGCGCTTGGGCTTATCATTTTTGGACGCAAAAGCGATCAATCACCGCTACTGCGAACGTAAATTAAACAGAACAAAAAAAAACACATTAATTAATAAATATAATTTGCTTAATAATTTTATAATAAATTTGAATTTTAAAAAAGAGCATAATAAAAAAAAGTTACGGAACCGCTGAATAAATGCAGCAAAAAGTGCTCTGGTTGTCATCACTTTTGATTGCCTTGACTTTTGAAAAGCCTAATTCTCGTAAACAATAATTCAATTAGGTCAAGGACGGGCACATTCTAAAGTGACTGAAAAACAAAAAACAATCAAATCAATGTTTCAATTAATTAAAAAAACATTTTTAATATTGATTTTCCGTATTAAAGATGTGTGCGACGATTACCCATGGCATGCACCGGACTGCCGAAATGGTGGCTACGCAAACCCCAACAATTGTACAGAATGTTTGTGCCCGTTGGGTTATGCGTCGCCGTATTGTGACAGTGTTGAGCCGGGCAATGTGGAGGGCAAACCCAGTTAATTAGAATTTTAAATTTTAAAACAAATTTCTCCCCCCCCCCCCCACAACACAACACAGTGTGCCCTGGTGAATCGGACATTTTGTTGACTGAACAAAATCCGACATTGACCGAAATGCGATGGTACAATGCCACCAGTTTTACATGCTATTGGCGCCTTCGGGCACCCGCAGATCATTACATCGAGGTCAAGCTGTTCAAACTGGACGGCTTCAAGTGTGATCAGTCCTGCTACAATTTTATTGAAGTCAAACATGGAAATTTGGCCAACTCAGGTACACACATATCTAGTTTATTCAGATGAGGCCCAGAATTTTTTGAAAAATTGAGTTTTACAATTTTTTCGTCAAAAATTGCAGAAATTTATGAAATCCCTCTTTTTATATTCAGGGATCGAGTTTTAAGAACAATTATTCACTGTTCAAATCATTTTGTTCTGATTTATTTTTTCTTTTGTTTAGGACCACGTTTTTGTTGTGAGATGCCAACCGAATCGATGTTCACTGATGTGCCGGGCCACGAAGTGATCATTTTTGCTAGCGCTGTTCAAAAGGGCAACTACTCCATTGGTCTAACCTACAGTATCACCAAATAACCAACAAATACGGTGGCGGCAGCGATTACTACTGCCTTTGATCAATAGGAAGCGGATTAACACGGAATTTTTTTTTTAACTTTGATCATTTTCGTACAAATTTAAATTTTAAAATTGTAAATTACAAAAAACCTCAACATTTTAATGATTAAAATAACGGTATCCTTTTTAATTCTTTAAATGTAATTCCAAGAGTCGGCATCGAATTTCGGGAGTGCAAAGAACCCCACAAAAACTCGCAATTTTTATAATTTAAAAAAATAGGTATGTAATTGGAAAAATAGCTTTAAAATTTTAAGCCTAAACCATAAAGAAGATCCAATTTTTTTAATTTTTTGATGAAAAACAAAGCAATAAGAAATTGAATTAGCTCATTTCGTCAGGTCACAATTTTGCCCGCCATCACTCAAAAGATTCAAAATGACCTTAATAAGTACAACGAATCCATAAAAAAGGGAGTCATTTGGTGCATTTATTAGAGTTGTTGCGGGCACAGAGCATTTGAGACCAAAAATGCACGCACATAAATATGTATTTTATAAATAATCGCATTTTAATTGTTTTGTTTATGTCTGAACAAATTGTGTTTAATTTAGTCTTTACAATATATATTTTAAGAAAATCCCTTCAAAACTTCGCTTCGGACTTTTCTGGCAATTTTTTTTAAAGTTTTGTCTAGGCTCTTACCCCATCTAAAAAAGTCTATAATTAATTAGGTATGTAGAATATGTCATCTTATAGAAACGAATTGGTCAACAATATTAACGTCTTTCTGCTCTAAAACCCTGAAAATTAATGATGTTAGATCTAAGCGTTGAATGTTGGTTCCCAAGGACATAACAGATTTGGCGAAACCAAGGACGCTCAAAAAATTTTTTCCAAAATCAATTTGAAAATTGTGCAAAATTTCAAAAATTTTGCCGAATTTTTGAATTTTTTAAAAATACAATTTTTTTTTGAGGACTGCTTCACTTCTGTGAGCCCGTAAAAAAAGAGCGAGGGAATGGGAAGTTTCCCTCGATTTGGGGGGAAAACTCCCCCAATTCGTAAAAAAAGAAATTCTCTTGTTTTTGAGGGAGACTTCCCCCGAAATCGGGGGAGATTTACCCAGGGAATCTTCCCCGTAAAAAAAGAAAATTCCCGGGGAAAATTCCACCAATTTGGAGGGAAATTTCCCTCAAAAAGCTCCCCTACAAATAGCAGCGGAACACACTTCCCCCGAAATAATTTGTTTAAAAAAAAAGTTTTTTTAGGGTATTCGAAGGCGTAATTCTGAATCTGACATTTTTTTACACCAATTTCGAGCCCCGGACCCGAATTCGAACAAGTTTTTGAAAATTCGAAAATTTCCATAAATCAATTTTAGCCTCAAAATCTTTCAAAAAACATGATTTCGATCATTAATTGGCTTTTCGTTGTATTTTGTGCTTTTTGAACAATTTCGAGGCCAAAATTATTTTTGGATATTGAATTTTTTTTTAATTGTTAGAATTCGGGTCAGGGGTTCGAATTAGTCCAAATAAATGTCAGATTCAGAATCTCCGCCCTCGAATACCCCACTAGAAACAACTTTTTCTTGACTTTAAAACTGTTTTGTTTTATTTTGAAAAATGGGGCGCACCAGCTACAGTATGCCCAAAATTCCTTTCCCTCAATTTATTGATTTCGGGGGAAATTCGCCAAAATCCCCCGATTTTCTTTTTTTACAGGAATTCCCTTGGAATTGGGGGAAAATTCCCTGGGAACGTTCCCGGGGAATTTTCGGGGGAAAATTCCCTCGCTCTTTTTTACGGGCTCTGGGGACAAGGGGGGGGGGGGGGAGGGTTGGCGGTGGCGCCGATAAGCGCCGCCGGGAAAATTGTTTTATTTTAAAATTTAGGCGTTTGTCCATTCGACCGATCCGGTCAATTGCATCATTGTCTTGGATGTCGTCTACGGCTTGGCCATAATTCTGACCTTGTGCCATTCGAACTTTCAACGACAGTGGCGACGGGTAAGACAAAAAGACTTTATACTTTGTTTGATCATCATGAAAAATTCATAATAATTGAATTGTGTTACATATTTTGGACAACATTTGATTTTTAAGACAAAAATTTTTGCACAAATTCTTTTTTGCATTCCTTTTCTGGCCAAAATTTATTCAAATCGATGGTATTATATAACGGAAGGTCCATTTGTATGTGCAACATTTGGCAAAGTGTGCAAAGCGGGCTGAAGCGATGACTGTACGCGCTCTTCCGATAGGTTTTTGTCCATTCGAAATGCCTAAAATAAAAAATATATATTAAAAATGTGTTTTTTTATTTATTTTTTCGATACTTTAAATATCGCTCAGTGTCATTTTGAAGTGTTATGAGATATTGCGCCAATTCTTTCACTGTGCCAAAATCGTCAGCGGCAATAAATGCGTTTGGCGGAATGTCAATGCCTGAAGCAATTTGCTTATTTGATAAGTAACAAAATGACTGCTGATCAAATTGGAGCGGGCCGAGATCATTCGATCCGTATTGAAAGGAGGAAAAAATAAACTACCGTATTTCCTTTATTAGTAGCGTAGCCCCTCCCCCTCCATCATTTGATCACAAAACTAAAATGTTTTCCTTCTCCACATTTAAAATAGGTAACTCATTTGCTAAGCTCATAAAAAGAGGCTTAATAATTCAAATTTATGAAAATTGAGCAAAAAAATCTTTTTTTTTAATAATTTGCCAAAAAGAGGTTGAAAAATAGAAACCTCCCCTCCATTTGAAGCCCCCCTTTAATTGTACTCATTCGTGTTAAAAAATAGAAGCCCCCGGGCTACTAATAGAGAAAATACGGTAATTAAATGGCGCACCCACCTGAAAACACGGCACGGCACAGCACAACTGGAACGGTCAACTTTCGCAGGGCACGCCAAAATTTCTCCGTTACATACTGTGGACACACGGAGTTTTCAAATCCAAAATAGAACAAATGGTTATCTTAATTGCAAATTTACGGTAATGTCCCAACAGTACAGTAAGAGCTCTAGATTTGTGCATAAAAAAAGCCATTTCTTCAATGACTACTTTTTTTTCTTCATAGTGTAAACAATTCCCACTCCAAAAACGTTGGGAAAAAAATGGAAATTTAAAAATTTTTTAAGAGGGCATCTTATTTTAAATAAATCAATATACGAATGAAAGACCTAAAGATTTCAGCCTATGTTAAATAATAAAAATTAAAGTTATTTTTAAAAAATATATACCCAGTTCACTCTGATAGCAATTCGCATCACAGCTTCTGCCTCCACAACTGCCGTATAAATCAAAATTTAACATCCCCTGCAGCGTTTTCGTTAACAAATCACGGCCCGAGTTCACATCACAGTGTGAGACCACTTGAACAGCAAGTTTCGTTTTATTCTTCACTTTTTGTCGTACCTATAAAATAAGCATCTCAAAAGGTATAAAAGGATGTAACGTAATCCGATACCAACTTTTATTGTTAACATTTTTGAGTCCGGGATGACAGATACTGTAGTAAATCAGAACTTTTTTGAATTTTAGTCTCATTTTTCTTAACTAAATCAATAAATGTCGAAATTTTCTCAATAATTAAAAAAAAACTTTATTTGAGTTTAATGTCATTTTTTTACCTCATGCTCAGTCCATCTGTCTTCGATGGGAGTGTCCGCGGTGATTCTAACCAACGAATCGTAGGGCATGAATACGGTACTGTTCGTACGGTAGGTTACTGTAGTGTTAAAGAAAGTATCCGTCATAATGCTTCGATTGAAGTACATCAACGTGTACACAGGCGATTCCACCGTGAACATCACGTAGTTTTGATTGTAAGTTCGCTTTTTTGGCCAATGATCAATTAGACAACCGCCGTGAAGATGAAAAATCAACATTGACGAATTTGACTCTCTTTTTTAAAAGGATTGAAAAAATATATTTTAAACGTATAGTTTAATTAAATTACAAACCAGAAGCCATATTAAACAAAACGATTTTATGCGCCATTTTATAATCATTTTTAATTACATATTAAACAAAACGATTTTATGCGATTTTTAATAGGAGGAGGAAGAAAGCATTTTAATTTGCCGCCGGGGGTAGATCCACAAACCTCGGATACCCGCCAGGATTCCGGATAATAAAGTAGCTATGCTCTCGTTAAAGAGAATCGAACAAATTTAAACTAAAAATCCCTGAAAACTCGGACACCGGCCCCCCTGACAAAATGCTTTTTTTGTCCCAAACTTAATATATAGCAATATAAAAATTAAATTTTGCTTTGCTTACAAACTCCGATTTGCGGTGTACTCGCATTTAAATGGGCATTTGTTTTGGGCGTTTAACGGCAGATATGTCGGGAATCCACGATCCAACATTGAAATCATTGTGTCACCAATGCATTCGTTGTTCCACATTAAAATAATTGGCACTTTAGAGGATTCCTAAACTTTTTAAATTATTATATCAAAAATAATAATGTGTAATTAATTTAACAAACAATGTTGTGTTATTGGGATGTTTGAAACCCTAAAAATTTAGTACCCTTAAATCAGTTAAAACATTTTTTGATTGTCAAAAGTCCACACGCCATGTTAAATTTTTTGAAAATTTAAATTTTTAAAGAAATTGGTCCAAAAATTGCCGCCGATGTTTTGGCAAGAGTTAGGTCAGGAAATGTTCCCCTTAAGCAGGAAACGATTAATTTTCATTTTCTGGATGAAATTTTTTCAATATTTACATTAATATTTGTTGGCAAATTGGCTCGTTTCAGATAGATAATGGGAAGTTTAATTTCGTAGTTAATACATATAAAATAAGTCAGATACAACATTATTGAAAAGCACAAAAGACAAATAATTTTTGCATCAAAATTCATGTTTGAAATTGCTAAAATTTAATATTTTAGTATTCAGTTTAGGCTTAATGCATTATAATTATAAGAATTGTGGATTCTCAGCATCATTTCAACAGTGATACTTGGGCAATTTCGGCATAATTCCATTGGCAAATATGACTAGAAAAAATGTTTTGGATCGAGATTCAAAAATCGTTATTTTACATTCATTTAAAATTTCATACGACGACAACCAACAAACTTTTTCCCAATTAAAAACTAATCCCACTCTCGCCCCCTCCTTTTTTAAGCTAATTTGATCGATCGAAACTTAATTGCACTAATATAAAAAAATAACCGTTGATAATAAATATATATAAAAAAGGCAAATTAATAATAATCATTTGTTTTTTCAAAACTATTTTTTTCATTCATTACACATTCCAATTTGATAGGCATTTTCATGCAAACTGGGAAATTTAATCTCTTGATCAATAGTGTTCGCTAATAATAATAATGAAATTTAATGGGGATTTTTGGTTTTCAATGAAATTAAAGTAGGTATGCTCGTAACTACGATTTGGGTCTTTTTAGAAGACTGGAAGAAGCAAAAAAGTGCCGTACTTTTATCGTTGATCGATCAGAAAAATATAACACTAAAAACACTATTCTAGTTAAAACAAATGTTTCAAAATGTTTTTGTATTTTATCGTCGTTTAACAACATTTATTTTTTAAAATTAAATATAATTCTTTTATGTTTTATTTCAATAAGTTAATTCCATTCTTACATATATTCCATGAATTTTCACTTGATAAATTTTTTCAAATCGCAAGAATTGATTGATTAAAATCAATTAAAAAATATTATGAATATTTATTTGCTTTTTATAAAATCAATTAATTCAATAAAAAAAAAGTATTGGACTTTTTATATTTTATCTGACAAAATCATTTTTCTTTTTTCATTCAAAAAGAAATTTAATGCATTTATTTGGGCGAATTATTTTGCTATTTTCTTATGCCATTTTCTGCTGCCTTTTCAATAATACAGAAGCGGGAACATTGAAATTACGTGTCATTTATGAACAATCAATCCCGACTCGTAAAATTCGGTTGGATTTGATGCATATTGTCTATTATCGCGATTACGGTGACTACCATATCAAAGAAATGATTCACCGAAACATTGAAAATGGCAAAAATTTTGAAATCAATGTGCTGGAGGCGGAACAAACGGAGAAGTTCACGCTCGGATTCGCCTTCAATATATATCCGCTAGCGGATGAATTTGTGGCGGTGATTGCTTTTGAAATCAAAAATAAATAAATAATTATTATATAATTTAAAAATTCAAATCCATAGTATACATTTGTTCAAAATATTTTAAATTCAATTGGTTTGTTAGGTAGCCCGGAGGGTATTAAATAATTTTTATATAATCTAAAATTCAAATCCATAGTATACATTTGTTCGAAATATTTTACAATTGGTTTGTTAGGTAGCCCGGGGGGGGGAGGGAATCGAACCCACGACCCTAGTGAGTTGCATCAGCCCTGAAGTGAACCGGCCCCTTGGTCAACGGTGGGACCCCCTGCTAATGGACCAGTACAAGATAAGCAAAATGGGTAGCACAGAGCGGTAATCGAACCCACACCCCTCGGAGCGGTGTTCAGCTTCACACCCAATCAATGCTTTCTGTGCTCCCGGGGTGCCCCACCAGAGCCGTGCCTCTTAGGCTCATGCCCCCGCCCTGAAGCATTTTAACCATCCAACCAGCCAGCGGGTACACTTTTCTTCCTTACAATTATTTCTACAATTAAAAAAGATTTCTAAAATAAAATTCAATATTTAGATTAATAATGCAGAAGATGATGAAGACCCACTGGACGATGGCCCTTACCATCAAGCGGAGAGTGAGCTGAACGCGTTTGACATTCGGGCATTGTTCAAAATTGTCCGAATTGACATGTACCGACCCAGCTTCACGAAACGGCATCTGATCAATTTGGGCAGTGCCGACCCATCCGCACTTTTTTGGAATCGTCAAGTGATTTTTGAGGCGAACAAAGACACGGGCAATTATCACGCATTTTTGTACGCATCCGTGAACAAAAATCAACGCTACCACGAATCGAAAGACACAAAAACTTTATTGGGTTATTCGCCGTTGTTGAAAATTGATGCTCGTAGAGGAGGCGCAGACGCAGACGTGCCTCAGGGGGTAATTTAATTTTAATCAATTAGTTTTTAACATTTTTGTAGAGGCTTTATCATTTTTTGATTGAAACGATAAATATAAAATAAAAAAATTAATGTTTTTTGTACTTAAACATTACATATCCAAATCTTTGAATTTTTCACTAGAAGTTCTCTAGCTTAACAAAATATCTTAAGTTCTCGGAATACCAAGTGACAATTCCTGTAAAGTTGGAAAATTTGTTCAAGCACAAATTGTGGAATCTGAAAATGCATATATACCAGTTTGATGAGGTAAGAAGCCCGCGCAAGAGGACCGATCAAGATTTCGATCGAGAATCTCAAAAAACATTAAATCTCGAGAATCTTGATCGAAACTGAAATTTTGATTGAAAATCTGAAAAAAGACCAAAAATTTCGATTGAGAATCTCGATCGTCCGGGCTTTAATAAGAAATATTTAGATTTATTAGTTTTTAAACATTTTTTTTCAGGACGATTTGCCTGCAGAAAATAATCATAACCAAAGCTTTGATGATGATGACACGTGTCCAATTTGTTTAGAACCCTTAACAACATCGGAAAATCGACCAATTTTGAAATTGCACGGCAAACGCTCAAATAATTCAAATTATGAAGTAAAAAGCCCAAATATTATTGTTGTTATTTGCTGTTTATAGAAATAGTAAAATAATTGTAACAATTAAAAAACTCAATTTTTTTAGCATATTTATCACAGCGATTGCATAACAACATGGTTAGAAGGACAGTTTGGGGTTTTTTACTCCATGAATTAATTAATTTAGGATTGTAAGTAAAGAAACATTACGCTGCCCTCTGTGTACAAACGAGCCGAAATTAATAATTGTAATGTAATTTTATTTTATTTTAAATAAAAATATTATAATTGCAAATTTTGCATTAATTTAATACATTTTATTTACTTATGGTGGTACAAACCCTGCTTTTATCCGATCCCCTCCGGGATATATAAAAACCACCCGGAATATCATCCGTCCGGATACCGGGATAATTTGGCCCGTAATTGAGACGCCGACGCTCGACTTTTTTGGGGTATTTATTAAAGTTATTGGCGGTCGGTTTTAAACCGGGAATGAAAAACTTGTGAATTGTATCTAATTTAAAAAAACAAAGAATTTAAAAAACTTTTGGAATTGTTTACTCCCACCATTAGGGGTGTCTTTTTAAACCGAAAACCGATACACCGGTACCCCCGGTTTTCGGTTAGGCGGTTTTACGACCCCGGTTTTCGCTTTCGGTTCGGTTAGCCTACTGCAAACAACCCTAGTATTTATTTTGGGATCCGGTTTCTTGGATCGGAGTTCTGGATTTATCAAAATCCGGTGTCCTGGATTTACCAAAATCCGGTGTCCTTGGTTCTTACAAAAATGCGGACCCCCGTTAATACTTCAAACATTTAAGGTTGCCGATTTTACGCCAATTTTCTTCAATTCTGCTTCAATATATCACAAAATGTACATGAACCCGTTAGGCCAACTGTTTCAAATTGCAAATTCGGACGAAGCGGACACGTTCAAACACAGTCAAGTGCTGCACGCATTCGTCAACATTGTCCAAAAAATGCAAAAAGCCGAAAGTGCTATCAAAAAATGCCTGAGCGAGTTGGATATGCCACTTTTAATGGACAAATTGTTTGGTGAAACATTTTTTGACATCGGATTTTATGGATTTGTTGAGAAGCAAATTCTTGAAAATGTTCGTCAAGAGCTCGAGACAATTGTGGAACACAATTTCACGCATAAAATAATGCAGAAGGCCAAGGAGGTGCTGAAAGTGATCAAATCGATCAGAGAAGAATTGGAATCGCAAGCCAACGCTGCATTGGAGACCATACAATTTATTAGTGAAGATGAATGACGGACGACAACGCTTTTCGATTTTGAAAACTTTAAAAAATTAGGAGGTTTTCAAGGATCGGGGAGTTATAATGAATTATTAGTTTTTGCAAATTAAAATTGTTGTTTTTGAATGCAACACAAAAATATTTCATAATCAAATTTCGGGTTTCAGAAATTATCCAAATTTAAAAAAAGCTTTGTCTAATGAATGTATTAAAATTAAAACAAACAAAAACTCTGTTAACGCAAAATAGGCAAAAATGAAAATTTTTGAACATTTTTTATTTCTTAAATACGCTATAATTTTATAAAATGCATTATGTAAAAATAATAACATAAACGATTAATGATGGGAATATCTATTATAATTTGGCCGTTTGCGTATGAAAGGTTAATTGTGTCTAATTTTTTTCTTGCATAATTTTTTTTGCTTTAACATATTAATTAAAAATCGCTTGGCGCTATATGAATTAATAAAATATTTATTAAATACGTCGGCCAATTAGATTTACTCGTCCGGGAATCAAATGAAACCCAGCCGCTCTTTAAAAATCCTTTACTTCCCAAAAGCCTCTAAATGAAACAATTACAAGGCACAAAAACGTCAACAAATAATCAAACTTGAAGACAATCCCAAAATAAATCAGTCAATGAAGAATAAAATATCAAAGAAGACCAATCCAAAAGATATGAACGCATAATTTTGAGAACAAAACGATATTGGAAAGATATGATAAAAGACAAAACGCCAACCCAAACGAAATATGAATTGGAATATTTTTTTTAATATCTGGAACAAAAACCTATTGGTACAATCGACCTTTTTTAGTATACTATATAATTTTTTTATAAAAGTATACAAATTTGGCCGATGCTCCCCTTGATTGATCAAATAAATTTTAGTTTGATTAAATTGAGGTGTTGTAGAAGACGTGCCCCACAAGCGGGAGATCATTGCACTCGAAGGTACCGATTGCCGCTGCCACTAAACCGGTCGGGTCGTAAGACGGCCTCAGTCTCCTCCTCTAAATTTTTGTTAAGTTTAGCCAGTTCGTCGTTTTTATTTAAAAAAAATCAACTAGTGCTACACGCGTCTTAATAGGCATTTTCCGAAAATTCTTGAAAAGGTTTACGCATAAAATAACCGGATTTGGTTAGTTTTAGCCTATTTTTTAATCAATATTTTGGCACTTTTTTGAGTTTATGGTCAATATATTAGGGGTTTTAGGTCAATATTTTGCGTTTTTAGTCAATATAAATCCGCTCTCTAGTTATATAGTGTAAAATTTAATTTAAAACGGTTTGATATTCAGGAACAAAAACCTATTGGTACACTCGACCCTTTTTTAGTATTACTATATAATTTTTTATAAAGTATACGAATTTGGTCGATGTTTCGCTTGATTGATCTTGTCAAATGCATTTCAGGTTGAAATTGAGGTGTTGTAAAAGTTGTCCCCCAAATATTTGATTCAATTTGCCTCTGCTGTTGAATACGTAATCGGGCTCCTTCACTAGCCGACAAATCATATAACTTTTGGTGGACGTCATTGAAGCCTTGGCTATTAAATAATAACGCTAGCGTGCCTCGGAAGCTAAATTATTAAAAAGTGCTTATCATGTAGGACCCGGATTTATATGGTTTTGCATATTTTTATGCTTATAGCTGAAGGATAAAGAGACTTTTCGCATTGGTTTGAGCGTTTGGGTAAGCTTAAAATGGCATATTTTATGTCTGTTATGCAATAACAAACTTGGTGTCTCTTCCTGCGTAGTTCTAAAATATTTTTTAAAAGTTTTCAATAAATATCATGGAAAATTAAAGAATACTGACGGGATTGAATTTCATAACAATTATATGTCATGCGAATCTTTAATTTACCAGAAAATTGCGCAATGACATTAACAGCGCAAGAAATCGCGTCAAATTCCACAAACGGATTTCGAACCATGCAGGCCTTAGACCAAAGTTAGCCAATTCGTCAATCATTGCGTCCATTAACAAATTAAAAGCAGGGTGCTGGTAGTAAATGCGTCTAAAAAGGAAAATAAGCTATGTAAAAATTTTCATGGGTACTTGCAAAATGAGAAGTTTAGACAAATCCAAATCGTTAACTATATCCACCAGGTGTGCTCTGATCGTTTTTTTAAAACCCAATCAGAATTCTGATCGAAAAAAAAATCAGAAATCTGAATTCAGGTACCTAAAACGAACAGAAATTCTGGTTCAAAATTTTCTTGGCACCGCCGACCTCCCCCCCTTAGAATTGTGGGAAAAAGTCGATTTTAGGCGTGCATTTTTCATTATTAGTCCATTTTTGGTAAGGAATTTCAAAAATACATGTTTTTTGAGAATTTCTACTTTACATTTAGGAAAGAGTCACCGCCTAAAAAACTTTGAATTTTGACTCAATTTGTGAACAAATTATCAACCAAAGAAGACAAAATTTTTTTTAATGGGAGGTACTCTTACTGCACAAAAGTTGCATAAGGGCACCAATGGGGTACAGTTCAGTAAGGTTGTATTCCACATCGTATGAGCAGTTAGACATGCAACCCTTCCAATCGTTTATTATCTGATAATAAAATTCTCAAACGCGGGCTTTGCTCGCTTAACCGCGGCCTTCGCCCGCGTCCCACCCACCCTTCCTCTCGCTCGCTTCGCTCGCTTAACCACGGACTTCGCTTGCGTCCCACCCACCCTGCTCTCGACAGATAAATCGATCTAGAGGTGAGTAAAGACGATTAGACGCCATTAGGATATCGATCCCTGTGTAAAAGGGGCTTTTAGTACCGGGGTAATAGAAACTGAAACTCAGTCGGCCAGTCTTCCATGCTGTCGAATGATACCGTGGTGCGCAGTCCGAAAATTTTGGTCTTTAAGCGGTTAAAAACCCAGTTTAAACGCTTTTCGCACCTAGGCACCTGTTTTTCGTGCATAGCTCGTCGCTACAGAAAATGAATTTGGTCAAAATTGCCGAAACCTTTCAGTTCTATTTCCGGTTACTGTATAGGACAGCAACGCAGTCAACGTATTCATAGCTTCTATTTCCAGACTGCTGTTTTGTTCAGCGTTGGAAATTGCCAAAATTTGGCAGCAGAACTCTATTAGCTCATCCGTGCCATAGGCATTGATTTTAGCTTCAGTAGCTCGAATATCTTCATTATCTTCAGCACTGACTCGTTGGATTGAATAAACTAAAAAAGATTGTATGAAAAAATAAAGACAAATATTATATCGCAGCTCGAACGTGTCCGGCAATTCCGACAGTGAGTATTTGACAGTGAGTAATATAGACAGCAAAATTCGGAGTGGTTGATTTAGGCAGTGGATATTTCGACAATGGCTATTGTTTTTATTTTACTTTTTTCACCAGGATACGAATTTTCCGTATCCGTCCGCCCTCAAAATCTCATATCCCGTACATATCCGTGGGGTTCCAAAAGCTTGGGCACCGGGAAGTTTGGGCACCGGAAGGTTTGCGCACCGGGAAGTTTAGGCACCGGAAAGCTTGGGCACCAGGAAGTTTGGGCACCGGGAAGTTTGGGCACCGGGAATTTTGGGCAACGGGAAGTTTGGGCACCGGGAAGTTTGGGCACCGGGAAGTTTAGGCACCGGGAATTTTGGGCAACGGGAAGTTTGGGCACCGAGAAGCTTGGGCACCGCAATACAAGCAAAAAAAAATTATAAAAAAGCATTCATTCTTGACTTGTTTTGTACATTATTTTTTTTAATTTGTATTGCGGTGTCCAAACTTCCCCCGCCTAAATTACATTAAATCCCTAAAGTGGTAATTTTGATGAAGAAAACAAATTCTTTCAAGGTCTTAACGCCGAACTTTTTAACAGATCAAAACTTTCAAATATTTTTTGAACTTTTATAGCGTTTTGCAGGTGGTCAAAACATGTTGCCTATTTTTTTTTTAAATTTATGCAAAAGGAGGCGTTGTTAGAAAAAGTCATTTTGGGCTTTTAAATTTTGGAAACGAATTGACTTACGGATGGCTCGATTTGCTGCAAGTGATGTCGATAACAAATTCAGTTGACCCTCAAAGCAACACTGGCTGTAGGCAAATTGGACTAAGAATTCGAGGAAATGCCACTGTGAAGGATATGGCGATAATTGAGAAAAATAATTGTGCATTTCAAGCATTGTATCTTCGATTGACTAAACAAAAGAAATGGATTTTTAACTCAACTTTAAGAAAGTTTGATATAGAAAACATAATTTATTAAGACCAATCTTGATAAAAACGCACAAATTTTAAAATTGTTGCGCGAAAGCAACTATTAGTCCCTCAATTTGGCATAAACCCAAGGGGATGCCCTTTTGGCCAAAATTCGACTTCTCTCAGCCTGACGAATGAATCCAAAAAATAATTCACGGAAACCATTTAAAAGCCAGTTATGCCCGGTTTTTACCAAAAATCCAGATCCCGGACAACTCTACTTTAAGGTGGTATCCGCCAAATAATTTTTACTGATACATCGTTATGCTATAGAGGAGTTGATTGGTATATGATTTGGGGTCATTTCGTTTCTGGCCACTATGATCAACATTTTCCTTATATTTTTTTGCACCTTGTTTAGATCAATATTGAAACTCGGGTAATCTTGATTCAGTGTAATTGATTGTGTTTCCTGTTTAATTGTATAATCTGGTGAACAAAATGCTTCGACATCGATTACTTCCTCATAATAAGAGCGTGTCTTAAAACAAATAACCATTTAAGGCAAACGATATAATTATAATACAAAAAAGGCTCCAAAACCCACTAAAATTTTCTTCATTATTTTTTCGAAAATTTTTTGGATAAATAATATATAAACTACAAAATCGACAAATTTTGCAAGACCGAATTCCGTCCTCAAAGAAGTACGGACCCGTGCATCCCTGTGCATTCTCCGTTTACTAGAGCTTTTTTTTTTATATAGCTATCATTTTTATTCACAATTTATTTATATTTAAAAAGCAATATTCTACCTTGATACTTGCCCTCAATTTGGATTCAAAGCCTCTCCGCAATTCCAGATCAATATTATGAAGGCAATCAATATGTTCGCTGATTATTGCCAGCAAATGCGTTATTTGAGCAATAATTTGGATTTTTTTGCTGCTTACCAATTTTAACAAATGCTAAAGTTGAATGTCTTGCCAAAGAATTTTAGCCAAATTTATATTTAAATGGGTACCAATGTTTTGGATGTTAAAGACTATCAGGTAAGCTCAGTAGTCTAGTCTTATTAGGGGGTTTCAAATGGTACCAAATACCCGGGTTTAAAGGCGAAGCGACAAAAAAGTATAATGTTTAGCACTTAAAACCCTTACCTCATATGACGTGTAAATGGCTCGCTGTGCTGTATTTTTAAACAAAATTGCAGTGCACTCCAGAATGCATTTCACATTCTGCTCGGTGCGCTGTTGCAGTCGACTTTCATATTTCCTTGGGGGCCAATTCTCAACTGCTCTCAGCAACATGGTGTCAATTCGTTCAAAAGGAGTGCAAAATGGGCCATTTGAACCTAAAATAAAGCTCCCGTTAAATCCGAATACCGGCTTTTCTAAAATTCTTTACTTTCCTTTTTTTTCTACCCTTCCGTTCATCGGTTTCTTAAATAACCTTACCCCCCCCCCCCTCATCTCCCCCCTTCCAGGGCTGTGTCGAAAGTTAAAAAAGTCGAAATAGAAAATCGAAACTGAAAAGTTCAAAAAATCGAAAAGAAAAAAACGTTGAAAATTGAAATTCGAAAATCAAAACAAAATCGAAAATTTTTTATGTGATTAATAAAAATTATATTATTTAAAAGAGTGCCCATTTTTTGCTTCAGCGTACCTTCGCTTGACTTTCGATGACCTCCCCGACCCCACTCTCCATCCTAAGAGAACGGAAAAAAATGAAGATAGGACGGGATGGGAGGTGAGGGGGAGAGACAGGAAGGAGGAAAAGAGGTTAGGGGAAGGAAAGGAAGAGGTGAACCAAAGAGAAGAAATGAAAAGATGCACGGAAGGGGAGAGAGGAAGGGAGGTCCGGTGAGGGGGAAGAACGGAAGAACTGAGGGGGAAGGAAGAGCTGAACCGAGAGGAGTGGAGGGTAGAAGCAAGATAGGACTAGAGTAGGGGGAGGGGAGAAGAGATGAACGGAGGGAAAAAAGGGGGGAAAGAAGAGATAAACAGCAGGGAAGACAAGAAGAGAGGAACAAAACGGAGGAAGAGATGAACGGAAGAAAAAAGAAGAACAAAAAAGAGGGAATGAAGAGGGGAACGGAAGGGAGGAAGAGATGAACGGAAGAATAATCTGGAAATTGTTTTGAAGTTGGGTTCGTGGTTCGAACTAGGTTTTGAAATGGAAGTCAGATTTGGATTCTACGACCCCGAAAACTCCAAAAACAACTTTTTATCAACTTTGAAAACAAAACAAAACAAAACTTTTTTTTGCTGTTGTCTCATAACGGAAAAGTACCCGCAACAAAAATTCTCTATTTTTTGTTTCTCAGTTCTTCCGCAAAAATCAATAGAAACGTGTGCCCACCATCACCAGACATGAGGCCGGCCTGCCCACAAATGTGTTCTTCATTTTGCCGTCATAAATTTGTGTAGTTGTATTCAGTCCAACAAAATCACAAAGCACAAACGTACAAAATTTGTTATTTCCTTTTATTCACTTTTAACTGTTCAAATTGTGTGCTTTAAATATATAAACTTAAATAAAATAACTTGTTCAATTAGAAAATCAATTATGGAATTTTATAATTATCTTAATTACATTTATATGTTTTTTTAAATGAATCAATTACGGCTTATTTCTTCGCTTATTGCATCTTATTACTATTGTTTGGACATGTTTTTGCTGAAAAAATTTTGTTTACTTTTTTTCATGACACGGGAAGCCATTTTCAGTCGATGCTTCCAATGATTGAAAAGTAAATTCAATATTAAGTTTTCTTAACGATACAAAATAAAAAATAAATAATTTAGTTTTAACAAATATTTTGAGGATTTTTTTTATTGAAATTACTCTAATTTTTATATTTAAATTAACAATATTTATCGAAAAATTGTTTTAAAGATTTGCCAGCCATGGGCATTCTGTCGCCATTTTGGACACAATGCTTCGAAAGGAAGAGCAAAAATCATTCATTCAGCACATTGAAGCGCCGCTTCCAATCGTCCCGATCAATGAACAAGCAATGAATTTTTAAACTTTTTTACGGCAAATTTGGAACCGAGTGTTTTTGTTGCCCAACATTGTTTTTTTTGAATCGTATAGATTAGAAATTGCAGCCCAAACCCCGACATTTTGATCGGAGGGCTTTTGCCATTGAGCTTTTTGGAGTTTTTAGTTAAAAAACTCCCGAAAAATTTTAAATTTTATCGGAGTTTTTCTTCCCCTAACGCCAAAAAACTTCAACCCCGATCGTTGGGGTGCCAATCCTAGTACAGAGTTTTTCGTCAACTTTTGATCAGCACATGATCGGACTTTGCTAAAAGTTAAAATAACTTAAACATTAAATTTAAATGTTTGAAATTTAATTAAAAAATAAAATTCTAGGAAAGGCGCGAATTTTACCGAGATTATATGGTCAATGAGATTAATGTATCCAATATTTGCATACATTTATCACTTGAGCAACAAAGATTTTGGAACTCTGCTCACAAATCACAGTGCACAAGTCGGTTTTAACGTTTTTTAATTTAATTTTAAATAATTTTATGCTTTCTTTTTATGGGTTTTAAAACCAAAACACCGAAAAAATTCGTCAGAGTTTTAGCAATTTTTAGTCTTTTATAAACAAATTCAGGTTGCTGACATTGTAAACACTGATTGGGATCTGATCGTTGTGGACGACATTTTTTGGTCCTTCGGATTTGCGCTCACTGTAATGAGGCATCGACTCTGGGAGGCCAGTGGAAGAACTCGAAAACAGCCCCATTTTTTGGTCTACGGCACATCCGGTGTTGCCAGTTTAACTGCGCATAATTCATTGAGAGCGACGGGTTGGTAAATTTAAATATATTATTTTTCAGAATTTTAAATTCATTTTAAACCATTTACGCAATAAAATGTAAAAAAAACTGCTTAGATATTTTTTTGTGAATAAAAGTTATCTTGTCAACTAATTTTGGAGGTAAATTCACTTTTTGAACCACTTTTTAGTGTTTATAAATGACTATTTTGGCATTTTTTTTCAAAAATTGCTTAAGAAAAAATGTACCCTAAAAATCAGAATTTTTTTCTTAACCAAAAATGCATCCCTACTTTTACCATTTTAGGAATAAAATTTTAAAATTATCTGAATTGACAAATTATGATTTTATTTATTTTTTCTTAAACAGGACGAAGTTGGGTTGAACGGCCTCAAATGTGTGCATATATTCCAACAAGTGAAAGCGATGCTTTTTCATCAGATCGTTTTTTTCACAGAGTGAACAATTTCCTGGAAATTTTATTGGAATTTGTTAGCATTAATTTTATTGGTAATTTTTAAAAACATTTTTAAAATATTTATTTTTGAATTATTAAGTTGAGCGTTTTCTGATGTCGAACATTGAAAAATTTGGTGTTCCAAAATTTAGTTGGTTTGAATTTTTGTCGAAAAGCCAACTTTTCATGTATGAACACATCGATCGTATGGGTCTACCAATGGCAGGTGAAGCATTTTAAATAAAATTATTCGCTATTTAAAATTTTATAAGGCATTTAAAATAAATTTTTGATTAAAACTTACAATTAATTAATTGTAATAAAAGTTTAAAACAAATTTGTAACAATTTTAGCAACAAAAAAAACTCGGTTTCTAATATGATGATCGAGTCAAAAGTATATTTAGTCGGACCGGAAATGATCAATGTGGGAGCACGCTGTGAAGAGTCGAAAACGTTGGCAAAACTTCCTAATGAATTTTCTGTTTTTATGGAGAATCCAAGCTCAAATGGTGTGAATTTTTAAATAACAATTTTACAATTTATTTTATGTTATATTATTATTTTTTAAATGCTTTTATGTACATAAAGTATATATGTCGGCGTATTATTGTTATTCGAATAATCCTAGTAGCGAGTTAGTATTATGTAAACTCAGTAAAATTCGGAATTTGCTAGTAAAATTTCAGACTTCTTTTTCTTTATTGTGTCTATATTTTCTTTTGAAAAAATAGGATTTCATATTTTACTAGGATTATTCAAATAATTCTAATATTCAAATAATACGCCGACATACATATATATATTATATTTTATCGCAAATTAATTTTAATTTAAGGTACAATTTATGTTGCTTTTGGAACGCATGTTGATTGGAAATATGCACCTGAACACGTCTTAAACGCACTTTTCAGGGCATTTGGCCGCTTAAATGACTATCAAATAATATTTGCATGCAAAGGATGCGTAATGCCAAAAAAGTGAACCGTTTTAAAAAGTTTGGCATATTTTTAAATAATTTTATTGTAATTGCGCAGTTTGAGCAAAAATGTAATGATTGTTGCCTGGGCTCCACAGCATCAAGTGCTTGCACATCCGACCATCAAAGCATTTATTACACACGGGGGATTGAAGAGGTAATTGAAAATCCTATTTTTTAAATAATTCAGCAATATGCGGGGGTCGGAGACTTCGGGGGCGGCGTGTCGGGGGTCGGGGGTGAGGCTCAAATCGGGGACATGTAATCTGGTTGGGGTTTTTTGGCTGCGGCGTGCCGGGGGTTGGGGTGTGGACCAAAAATGCCGGGGATTGGGGAGCATCGGGGAGCAAACCCCTACTTTTGATAAACAGTTTTATTTCATATATAAATTGCTTGCTTTGTGTATATAATGCAAAAAAAAAAATTAAATAATTTAACGACATTTTTTAAAAATCATTTTCTTAATTATAAAAAATACAAAATTAATTTTTCTTTTAATTTTTAGCGTTCGCGAAGGTATTTGTGCTGGCATTCCACTTATTGTTATGCCTGTAATTGCAGAACAGGTGGCTATATTCCATTTTTAATTTAAAAAGAATTATAAAGTTAAATTTCAGGCGCATAATGCCCATGTTTTGTTAAAGATGCGCATCGCGCGTGCAGTTATCAATAAATTTTACATCACAGAATCAAATTTGTTCAACACAATCAACAGCGTAATGTTGTTTTATTTTTATTAAATTTAGTTTTTAAACAGATTAATTGTATTGCCATCATTACTCTTAATTAGTATATTTTAATTATAAGTTTTCTATTTTTGTAGCTTTTTGTATGTGCGTCATATATTTCCCACCATTCATGATTAAAAAAATAGTTAAAATTCTCGAAACGGAAATTCCAAGTTTCCTGTTAAAACAATAAAACCCATCATTTTATTAGGGTTCAAATATTATTATTAGGTCCTTTCTCGCTCCTACGAACTGCTTGCGCGTGCCAAAAAGGTTCGTGAAATTTTCTTGGACCGCCCAATTCCGGCGATGGACGAGGGCATTTTTGCTGTGGAGCACCGAATTTTTGACAACAAATTCGGCACCGGATGGGCCCGGTACACTCAGAGGAAAGGCATGCTGCTGGGATGGACGGAATTCGCTTATTTGCATTTATTTGCCACTATATTTGTTTCCTTAATTATTATAAGTTTATAATAAGTTGGTAAAAATTAGAACCCAAAAAGTGCCATCAAAATTTAGTGCAACTTTTGTTTAATTAAAAATGCTATATATTTGTAAGTAATGCTTTATTAGTTAACTTTCATCTTGAAAAATGTGTAATTAATTGGGCATAAAGACTTGAAGATATTTTTAGACATATTAATGTTGATTGTACAAAAATATATTCTCATCAATATTAGCCATTAACGAATGCTTCAATGGAGCCATTGTTGTTGCATTTAGTTGACAATTTTAATAGCCGAAGTGCTGTAGGCACATGTCCCAGTGCCAGCTTGGGTTGGTCTGAATTTCGCATTCGGCTGCATGGTAGCCATAGTGGTGATGCCATTGTACGTCTGAAATTTTTCAAAATTTAAATAAATAAGTAATTATTTTTTAGTTTTGTTTGTTTACTTGGCAAACGTATTTAGTAAGCGTGTTCGGTGATCCTTGTCCGTACAAAGTCAAGCCCGAAATTGAAATTTTGTCACCGAGGTTCGAGTTAGCCGCTAAAAGATAAAATTAAAATGGGTTTTATAAAAAATTTTAAATTCTTTACAAATAATCGCAAGACCAGGCCCCTGTATCTTGGTGTTGGAAATTTGCACACTGCGCGGCATCTGATCAATACAGTTGCCGCAAGAGCACCACACCTTGCCATATTTTCCTGAAAAATACAAATATTATTTATATTTTTATATTATTTATTTTTTAACGTTTATAGTAGGGATAAAATATGTAGGACCGGGAGGTTTGAAGAAGGAATTTTGAAAAACGGGGGGCCAACTTTCAGTCCCAGGGTGGACACTTCAGTACTGATCCCGGTCCCGTGCTACCCTAGTTTGTACCTTCAGCACAGAAGTTCTTGATGATGGTGGTGCCACGGCCGGATTGAGTGAAATACTTAAAATTGGAAAATTATTTTTCATTAAATGCAATTTAAACAACAAAAAAAATTGCCTTCACCTTATCCGGAGAACCTTGGCCCGCACCGCCGATCACTTGATATGTGTAGGAAGTGCTGGTGCTTTTGTATCCAAATCCAGTAGCGTGATAGCAAAGTTTTTTGTAGCTTAAAATTCAATTTTTGAATAAAAACTATTTTTTCCCCCCAATATTTTACTAAATGTTTTCGAGCACGCAGTTGCCCTCGCAGTAAATGCCCAAGCCAGGAGTGTTGATAATGGCATTTTTAATGGTGACGCCATTCTTCAAAACCATCAAATACTTCATCTTGCCGTTCTTCACATCACAGCCGCCGTTTAGAATGCCGGAACCGCCAACAAAAGTGGTGTATTTGTAGTCAGTGTTCTCAAATTTTGGAATTTTATTAAATTTGTGAATCAAAATTCATTCATTTCCAATAAAAGTGTCAAATTAAATTATTAAATATATGCAACAAACCGATGCAACATTTATTGTTGCTTGTACTGTGGTGGTTTTGGGCGATGCAGGAAAGGTACACAGCGCATGCACTTGGCAAAGTTGGGCAAAAACTATTGAAATGGTAACAAAAAGCATTTTGGCCATATTTTACAGAGGCGCTGTTTGGACTTGGTCGTTGGAATAAATCGCTTTGAAGTTTCTAATGCTAACATAGCTAAATTGGCCCGCTTATATAGGTCCAATAAAGTGGTGGCATGCCCAATTTTCAAAATTATTTGCACAGCATTCCCTAATTTTTAACTAATTTAATAAAGTTTCGGCATTCAATTCAGCCCCATTCCATGTTTACTTTTCATATTTGTGCTAGAAAGAATAATGAAATTTTTTTGACGTCCAGTACTCAACTTGAGACCAAGAGTTGAACATCATCGGAAGGGTGCCTCGTCTGTGAACGTATTTGCTCAGTGGTTCGGTTTAGGTCCAATTTTCATCACATTTGTTTATCAAAAATTTTTAGTTTTTGGATTTTTTTTCGTTTTCATTTAAAAGGGCAACAACGAATATGCATATTATAGAGACTGAACGGGTGCGGGGGATCTTGTTGGGATTGATAGGTGTGTCTCCTTTTCTTAACAAAATTAAGCCTATTTTACAAAAAAACAAATTCCCTCTTCCCCTAAAAAGCTCCATGAGAACAAGGAAAATACTGCATTGAAAAAATTTTACTTGTAAAATGTATAATAAAATTCAAAGGAAGTAAACATTGTCAGGGTCGGACTATTGCGTACTATTTCAAGCTCTATTGAATCTGTTCTAAATTTACACTTTCTTCAAATCTTTCTGCTCCAATTTCAAATAATTTGTTTTCGCCCATTAGTTTGTTTATATTGAAAAAGATTTTTTGATAGTTGCTTCAACGTTGTCCACATAATCTGTGATTTTTTTTAACTGAATTTTCTGCAAGTTTTAGTTTAAATGCATTATCATCGGTGCATTCATTAGAAATTTGTATTAATTTGGCCATTGCATTTGTACTCATAAATGCAGAATTTTCAGCAGGCCCATAAAATTTTGCGTAAAAATTTGATGTCTTAAAATAAAATTATAAAATAAATAATGATGGAATTTAAAACATTATTAATTATAAAAATATTATTGAAATTGATAATTGGTATTCAGAAAACTGCAAAAAAATATATAATTCAAATTGCATGCTCTTAAATTAATTTATTATGAATTTCACGGGAAAAATTTTTAACCACATTTTTGGCGTTTTGTTTAAAGTTGAAAAGTTTAGCGTTTCGATTTGATCTTTACCCTCTGCTGCGAGTTTGATCCATTACTGTCAATTTTTGATAATGGAGCATATCCCAAAAAAATATCTTCTTTATTCGGGAAAAAATTTCGTTGATTCTTTTGCACTATGGCATTATAAAAATGCGTGATAATTGCCCGCGGCGTATTTCGTCTCAATGAAAACTTTCCGACTCCAAAAAAGCGCTGGAGGGTCAACTTTGCCCAAATTGATTGTGTATCGCTTCGAGAAGTTCGGCGCGTTCAGGACAACCTTGACTGTTCGAACCATGGCCCGAATGTCGTCCATTTGATATTCAAAATTTTGATCATAAAACGGCTGGTCATCCGATGGGTTTTCGTCATGGCCATTCGGCTGATACTCATTTTGAAGTGGATTTACATAAACGTCAAATAATAATTGGATTTCTTCAACTTCAACATTGTCAGAAAAAAATATTTCAAAATTCATCATTTTATATTTTGTCGAATATTTTTGTTCATTATTTCATTGTTTAAAATTGAGTCTACGCTAATTTTGATTTTGCGCAACGGCACCGTTGCTCATAAACGACGCACACTTTTCTTTTGCAGTGCAATTTGGCAAAACAAAAATGATGTAATATATAAATGAAAACAAATGATTTTCATTTTTTAAAGAAATTATTTAAGCTTTAATTTATAAGGTTAATAAAGATGCAATATTTTAATAGTGTGTCATTTTTATATAGTCTGTTATTTGCCAGGGTTGTTAAAAAAGTTGACTTTTATTTGGATTAACAATTAATTAAAATTGAGATTATTATATGCGAGGCAGGTGTGCTCGTTAGGTGGACTTTCAAATTTTTCGGTTTTCGGTACCAAAATTTTTAAAGTAGGTAACTTTTTAACAAAAATCGTTTATTTCGAAAGTCAAACAAGACTTTTATTGAGTCTCAACTCGAGACCGAGACTTTTTCAAAACATTAATTTTAGGTTCAAAAACTCCGAGAAATTAAAAATTGTAGCCATTTTTATTAGGGCTTTTTGTAAGGGATCGGCGATGCCGATAAGAGAAAAAGAAAAATTCTTACGATTTATTAAGAAAATTTGTCCAACTTCGATAACTGAAATATTTGAAAAAACCTAATTCTTTATGTAAATATTTAGATTAAATGCTCTTAATTTTTCTCTATTTTTTGACACCAACTTTATTTGGTGAATTAAAATGGATTCTCATTCGGGGAGCAGCAGAACTACAGATAAATAAGTTACGATAAGAAAAATATGCTCAAAATATGCTCGAAATATGCAAAATATGCCAAAATATGCAAAAATTATGCACAAACCCCCAAAATATGCAAAATATATTTTTTTTAACTTTACCAAAAAAGCTCAAACAAACGCGAAAAGGCTATTTTTTGACCGTCTTCCTCAGAACATATAAGCATACAAAATAGGTATGTAAAAACATAAAAATCCGGTCTCTAATTATAAGCTTGAAATTCACCCAATTCATGTGAACCGACTGATCGATCTACTTTATTTTATTTTAAACTATAAATAACTTTCCAAAGATTCACCATGCCAGGAGGGGGCCGGCCGTTTAAGCCATAGCCACAATTTGCTTTGCGCAAATGCCAACACATTCTCTCTCTCGTCCCCTCCACTTCTATCTAGTTTATTTTATTTTAAACTATAAATATGCCAACACATTCTCTCTCTCGTCCCCTGCACTTTTATCTAGTTTATTTTATTTTAAACTATAAATATGCCAACACATTCTCTCTCTCGTCCCCTGCACTTCTATCTAATTTATTTTATTTTAAACTATAAATAACTTTCCAAAGATTCACCAGGCCAGGAGGGGGCCGGCCGTTTAAGCCATAGCCAAAAATTTGCTTTACGCAAATGCCAACACATTCTTTCTCTCTCGTCCCCTCCACTCTCTTCACTGACAATGCTTTTTTGAAACAAAGCCATCTTCTAAGCCAGCGATTAAAGCCGCATAAAAGCAGTAGCAAATGCAGCAGAAAAGCATTATTCAATCCCCTATTTTATTTATTGTTATTAGCTTAAAATGTGCACCTTTCTCTTCTTGGGCGCAATTTGCTTTGTCGTCGCCTCTATTCTGCTGGAGACGGGTCAGAAAAATTCATTAAAAATCGCAATACAATAAATCTCAGACTTTTCGGTGTGTGGTGACAAACCAAAATTTAGTTAATGTCAAAAAATTTTAAACTTATATTCCTACTCACGTAGAGAAAAATTCAGATGCATCGCCGCCAAAAACTGACAATGCTGAATCAGACGCAGGTAAAGTGATACAGTGTTAAATAGTTATCTTTATTTATTTTTTAAATCATTCTAGGAAAAGGACCATTGATTGCCCAAGACAGTCTAACGCTATCTGGATTGACTGTCGAATATAATGGAGAAAATCTTGGTAAACATAATTCTGTTAAAGTGATGATAAAAAGTTTTAAGTAATAATTTTTTGAATTGAGTGTTACATTTAGGGAATCGCTTTGTGTGCGCTGCACAGCCAATTTCAAAAGAGAAAAACGACATTTTCTACTATGAAATGACAATATCAGCGTTAACGTAATTTATAAATATTTAAAACAATGGTTTTGCACTTAAATACACTTATATTTAGCTATGCTTCCATTGGATTCGCCAAAAAACAAATGCCAGAGCGCGCGAGCGATGGAGGGCACCAAAACATTTATGAATATGACAACTTTGGAAATAGAGTTAAAAGTCGTGAGTTTGTCGTCGGCGACGTCGTCGGCTGCGGCGTCAATTTTAAAACTGGCAAATTCTTTTACACGAAGAAGGGAGAGCTTTTGCGTGAGAAAAAGAATAAAAATTAGCGGCAATTTCATTTTTGAAAAATAGACAAAGTCAATAAAAAGGGTTTCTAGGGCCTTTCTTTGGGGGCGTAAAATCCGAATTTGACCTCCTTTTCAACCAATTTCCAAACCGGGAATTCTAAATTTTTTACGAAAATTCCAAATTTCCCAACTTTTTTTTATTGCACAAATCGTTCTGCCCGAAAAGGGAAAGGAAAATGCCAATTCACAACAAATACATAATTAGCAATTTACTCACATGGGCAATGGCCAAAGATGTCAAAAGCATCATCGCCAAAGGAATTCATTTTCGCCCACCTTTTTATAGACTTTGAATTATTTAAAAAAATGGGGGGCACTGACTCTAATTTACTTGGTTTTTGCAGACACTGCCAATTTACCTGACGATTCTGCCGTCGCATTGTATCCGTGCATTAAGCTCCGTTATGGCACCAAAATTGGAGTGAACTTTGGGTCGAAAGGATTCAATTTTAGACGTTTTAACGATGTGATTTAGAAACTGAAAAACGAGAATTTATGGTTTTGCTGTTGAGGGGTTTGGTCGTTTATCATTCATTATTCCAGTTCAGTCTGATTTGTTTATGTTGTCATTTTGCAAATCTGCTCAAGAAGAAACTGAATTTTCCGAGACCGGTTCTCTGACTTTTGTAAGAAAGGAGTGGGTGATTCCGCTGTTTGGACGTGGGCGGTTAAAACTAGGGCTAGCATTTTTAGTTCCTAAAAACCCCAAAAAAATTAGTTCAAAAGTTCTTAAAACCCTCAAAAGCTAAGCGATTGGCCAAACATTAAAGGACAATTGTGGCCAAAAAAGCGTTTTCTGGCCTAACTTTTCTGAGAATTGTCCAATCGCTCAGCTTTTGCTTGCTAATAGCTGCTCCTCCACCTAAGCTTTCGAATAATCTTAAAATTGTTTGATTTAGTCAGCTTGAAAAAAGTTATAACAAAAAAAACTTTTGAAAAGCGCCCCATTTGCAGTTTTTACGAAACGACCTAGCACCGGTTTTTACCGTGTGTGGGACATTTCGCCGAGTTTTTAATGCATGTTTCTACAATAAAAGTATGTGTAGAACACTAATCTGAGCTCGGATTTTGCGAATGTCAAACTCCAAACACGAATTCAAACATTTGGTCGAACAAATCTCCGCCCATTTTTAAAACCGTTAAAAAGTTCGGCGTCGTGGAATCCGAATCTGACTCTATTTCGACCCGACGAACCCCGGACTCAAATTAGAACATTTCAAAAATAATAAATTTTTCAAGAGATTTGTTCGACCAAATGTTCGAATTCGGGGACACACTGACGCTGAAAAGATAAAATTGTTGAAAAAATATTATAAAATCAAAAAAAATCCTCAAATTCGTAAAGACGAAATGCGCAAATGTTGAACATTCCCATAATTAATTGATTTTCATTGTTTTTAAGTAAATTTTAAAATTTCGAAATAATATTTTAAATTGAAATTTTAGGCAAGTTATCAAAATATCGTTTTATTAATTAATTAATTAGTTAATCATACATATTAAGTGGACAATGTTCGACCAATTGACAATGTTCAGCGAAATGACGGGTAATTTCTAATTATTGAATTTTTAAAAAATTCACAGTTTTGAACTCTCAATTTCATCTGCTAATTCTCTAAACGATATACCGTGAAAATGGAATGATTTCAGAAAGCAAAAAAATTAACGCAATGGAAAAATTCTTTTCAAATGCTAAAATTCTATTCCCTAATTTTATGACCACATTTTTTTCATTTCTGTAAAACTTTTTCATGCATTACTGTCTTTATTACATTGGAAATGATTTTGTTTTTAAATTTATTTTTATGCCTTATTTCGTGACACAATTTAGCGATGTAAAATAAAAAATTGACAAAACTATTTGGTCTTATGAAGATCCTTAATTTGAATTTTTTTTTCTTGTCAAGATCCTTTAAAGAAATGTTTTTTCCTTTGCCCAAAAATGCACCCCATAAAATCGATCATTTTTACAATACACATTTAAAGATCAAAAGTTTTTCTAAAACTTTGCTTAAAATCTGGTAAAATATACTATCAAAATTATTTTTTACAACATTAATTATTTGTGTCGTTTTAATTATTTCTTAATTAATGATTTTTAAATTTTAATATGAAAATATTTGTTTGTTTTTTGATTAAAAAACCGGATATTATCCGGGTCCCCCGGATACCGGGTAGCTCAGAAACACCCGGATATCCGTCCGGATACCGGGTAATTTGGCTGGGGTTGGTCCAAGACCCGGATAATTTTACCCCAAAAATTTCCAAAAACACCCGGATACCGGTCCCGGATAGCCCCGGTTTGTCCAACCCTAGTTATATGTAGAGGCTTTCAAAAAAGTTAGATGCTAGCCAAAATTGCACATTCGACTACGGCGGCCAATAGGTGGGGCAAGCCTCCGGGCTACGGCGGAAGTCCGCGCGTGACTCGGCTGGGACCCTGGCTTGGGGTTTGTTAGGCTTAGGCCTAAGCTTAGCTTAGACCAAGATTAAGCTTAAGCCTAAGACGTGTAGGGGATTCGGGAATTTTTAGCTTGGGTGGGATTCGATAATGATTTTAAGACCAAAAATAGATTTTTGTAAAATTTGGAATTTGTGAAAAATTGTTCGAATTAGGTATCCGGGGTTTGAAATTGGTAAAAATGGATGTCAGATTTGTAGTCTACACCCCTAAATCCCATAAACATGTTTTACATGAGGTTTAATAATCACTGACGCATTTTCCGCCCGCCAAAAATTTCCCTTACAAAGGGAAGGTCCCCAGGTGTCCACGGAGTTTCGGGATGAAACTTGGCACACTGATAGATTACCCCCACATTTCTACCATAAAGTGCTATTCATTTTTGCTATAAAGCCCTGGGGAACGAGATATAAGCCCTCAAAATTTATGCATTTTCACTTAACGAAAAAAGATTATAAGCGGACAAGTGGTTGTGTGGTCTGCTGGTTTTGTTTTCAATTTCATTTTTGTGTGTGAAAGTTCGAATCCTCTTCACTTCAACATTTTTTTTTCTTACAAAATTAAACATAAAAATAATGATTAATCAACAAAATTTTATTCAAATCAACTTTTGATGACGAAATTTCTATAAAACGAGATCAGGAAAAAATAAAAATAAAAATAGTACTTCTCACAGGTTGCCAGCCAATTACGAAGTGAAAATTCGTTTAAAAAATTTTATTTCAATCATATGCCTGGAAAAAAATAGATTTTGAAATTTGAAGACTTGGTAATTGATAATGAAGGAATATCAAAGACAACGAAACAGGTATGAATTTGAAAGCTCGAATTATTGTCGAGATCATGAGTAGGCCACTTGTGAGAAGTACTATTTTTTCCTGATCTCGTTTTATAGAAATTTCGTCCCCAAGCCAAAATTGGGTTTGATTTGTATTATTAATGAGTGGGATTTTTGTTTCCGTTTTCATTGTTAGCTTCAATTTTCGCCAATGCTTCACAAAAGCTGCGAGGCGTGTGGAAAGTTGTCCCCGACCAACTGTTCATTTACACTGTCGACGGCATTGAGCATCGACAGAAAATAGCGGCATTTGACTTGGGTCCGCAATTGACGGATAATGTCCAATCCCCCAAAAATGGCTATTTTTAGACGGCACATTGATCAAAACGAAGTCGGGCAATACTTTCGCGCGGAACGGCGACGATTGGCAATTTTGGTCGGGCAAAGTGATCGGTGCGCTGAGAAAGTGCCATTCCGACGCGTTCAAATTGTGCATTTTCACCAACCAAAAGGGAATTCGGGTAGAAAATTGCGGTTAATGAGGGTCGTTTGTTTTTTTGTGTTCAGTGAGTCGTTACTCCATTTGATCAAATGGGAAACGACTTACACAATAAGAGGCTCAAGTTTATTGCTTGCACCGTAAGCTCTCACAAATCAGAAAGAAAGGAATAAAATGCCGGCACCCTTTTGATAGAGAGGGATTGGCTAAACTTTTCGGTGTCAAAAATTCCCTATTTAGCGAAGGCTTCTTCGGCATCAGAGCGCTGCCGTGGCGGGGGCATAATTTCCCGCCAGAAGGTGTCGAACTTGAGCCTTTTTTGTGTTGTCTGATCACTTTTCGATTTTAGAAGGGACTCGTCGATGCGGGGCAGTTCAAGCGAAAAGTCCAAAACATTGTCAATGCGATCGGAGTCCCTCTTCAGGTATTATACAATCATTGGGCGGCTGCATAACAATTTTAATTTTAAACATACAAAAAAAATCCCCATTTCTTAACGATTTTAGGTTTTTGTTTCTGTTGGCACTCCAAATTACAGGAAACCGTACGTTGGTGAGTGGGTCCTTTTACGGTAACAATCGGTCGTATAAATAAATTAATTTTGCCTAAAAAAGGAATGTGGAATCGGATGGAAAACGAAGAGAATGGGGCGATTCGGGTCGACCGTGAGGGATCCTTTTACGTTGGAGATGTAAGCATTGTTTGAAGAAAGAATGGGAGTTATTATAGTACTATATTAGAGCAAACTTTTGACTAAACCGTATCCGGGGGGGGCGGAGGTTTCGCCGACTATTTTTCACTATGAGTTATCTCTGGCACGTGAACATTTTAGGCGGAGGGCGACTCAAAACACAGGTAATTAATATCTTTTGTCGACTGATTATTTCAGAATCGCCCTAAAAATGACCATTCCTGCGCCGATCGCCTTTTCGCCCTCAATCTTTCTTTGAATTTCCAAACTCCCGAGCAGTTTTTTGCCAAAATCTCTGCTGAAGAGCCCTTCCGTCTGCCGGAGTTCAGCCCTCCCAATTGCTTCACGAACATTCCCATCAATTTAATCCGAGTTCGTTTTATCGAAGTCGGCTCAAACTTTTTGAAAACTGACTGGTTGCTGACGTACCAATGATCCCTTTCCCCAAGTTCAGAGGACTTCAAAATGTCCGGCACCGTCGGCCCTGAACTCGTTGTGCTCGTCGGTTCCCCGGCCTCTGGAAAAAGCACTTTTGCGCGTCGTTTTAAAAATGAATACGTCATCTTGAGCCAAGACGAGTTGGGGACACGGAAGAAATGTTTGGATCAGGCACGGGAATCTTTGCGCAAAGGGAAAACGTAATAATCGACAACACAAACAGAAATGTCGAGACGAGGTCAGCTGAACATGCAATACGTGCAAAACAGGATGAAAATTGATGGGAAAAATATTGTCGCGAACGGCGAATTTGAATTCCAGCCCTCTCCCCACCCCCCGCCCTTTCTCCCCCCCCCCCCCCCCGATCGTCCCACCATCCCATCCCAGCACTTATCTCTTCTCCGTTCCGACACATTATAACCCCTCGATCGGACCGTCTCTCGCTCGCCCCCCTCCGTGATCCCGACCCCGGGCGAAAGGAGCCGCTTCTTCCCACGAAGAAAGGACAGCCCGCCCCCGCCCCCCACCGGTTCCCCCGCGGATAAACATCGCCTTTATCATAACCTTTTTTACGACGGAATACCCCGGAAGAATTGATCGCCCTGACACTTGTTGCCTAACGGAATAAAGAAAGACTTCGAATTCGCCTCGGATTGCCCAATTGCCTAGGGTTCGGGAAACCCACTTGAGAGTTCGAAACGCGACACAACGGCCGGGAATACTCGTTCCTGCCACTGCTAACCGTTCACCGCCCTTGCCCCCCGTGCTATGTCAGCCCCTTTCCGTACCCTTATCGCGGCGGCCAATACCGAAGCGCGCGAGATTCTCGACGACCAGAGAGCATTCCCGGTGCCGGTCCGCCTTCCGAATCAATCGGATTCCGACTATTCCCAGCTTGTCCGAAATTGCTTGAGGGATTTGAAGGACGAGGAATTTGAAGCCACCGACATCCTCTCCCAACTGGCGGGGGCGCACGACCGCTGGACAGCCCTCCGCACAAACATGACCGGCGCCGAACGGACCACCGACAATCCCATTTACGACGACTTTGTCACCGCAACCCCCTTCCACAAGACCATTGCGGACCTTCGAAAATATACCCGTTCTCTTCGCAGCCAACACCGCCCCCTGGAAGATGCCCTCCCGGGGACCCCACCGTCTATTGCCCTCCCCCTTCCCACTCATCCGTCATCCACCTGCCCAAAACCGAGCTCCCCACCTTTGCCGGGGATTGTGTTGCCTATCAATCTTTCTGGAATTCCTTTCAGGCCAGTGTTCACGACCTCTCCCTTTCCGACGCCATCAAATTTACGTATCTGAAACAGTGCCTATCGGGCCCCCCCCTCACGTTGATCAGTCCGCTCCCCATTTCGGACGCTTCCTATGCCCATGCCCTTGACCTCCTCCAGAAAAGCTATGACAACCCCGAAGAAGTTGCCCGTTCGTTAGTGAACGCCCTCCGGAAATTACCGCGGGTCCGGACCGGAGACCAATTTTGCCCCGACCTCCGTTCGTTACTTGATCAAATCGAGTGCATATGTGTGCAAATGGCCCAGCAAAATCAATCGTACAATACCACCTCCTTTCAAATGGAAGTCGAGGAGCGGCTTCCCCATTTTGTGCTGGATGAAATTTTTAAAGCTAAGGAAGAGGACGCCGAGTGGCCTTCCGACAAGCTTAAGACCCGCCTCCGAGGCATCCTTCGCCGTCGGGAACAGATAGAGGCTATTCAGCCCAAGGCCCCGACCCCCGCAAAACCCAAATTTTCCTCGTCCCTCTCAAGCCCCTTGACGCTGTCTTCTCCGCCATACGCCCGACCGGTCGCCCCCTTCCAGCCAACACCACCGACCCTTACTTTTAACGCCCAACGGAACAAACCAAAATTTCCGCCCACGTTACCCTGTTTGTTTTGCGATAACCCCGCGCATTTCTCAACGCACTGTACCAATTTTTTGGATGTCCCAAGCCGCCTGGAGCGCCTAAAAATCCTCCAGCGTTGTTATAAATGCCTCCAGCCCGGACATTTCGCTAATCGCTGCCCCCAACCGGCAACCTGCTCCGGCTCCAAAGGCTGCAACGGACCCCACCCGCGTCCCCTTTGTCCCCGGAAACCCAAATGGGGTGCGCCACAATCCACCCACTTTTCCCAATCAAATTTCACTCGCCCGTTCAACCCACCGCACACTCAGCGCTCGTATGACCCTTCCCCCGGGCCCGTCCGCGAGCAATCACCGCCTAAACAGTATTTCGTCCCCCCCGTGTCGTCACTGCGTCCCAATCTCACCCGCCTCAGGAGCGACCCCCCCGAACGGTCTGACCCCCCGGAAGCGGCAAACTTCCACCCTCAGGGCCAACCTTCACTGGCTAATGCCTCTTCGGCCGTCCCCTTTTCAAAGTCACCCCCCATTTTGTTAAAATGCATCCGCGTCACTCTTTTTAACCCCGAAAACGAATCCGTGAGCCGACACGGGATTTTCTTGTTAGACGATGCCAGCAATAATTCCTACATCTCCACCGCCGCCGCGGAGGCATTGCAACTGGCATTGTCTCCCACGACCATTCGTCTGGGAGTCTTTAACTCCACCCACTGCAGAACCATTTCTGCATATTCGACCCAATTCGGTCTTCGCCTTTTGAATGGCCGTAACCTGCTGGTCTCCGCTACGACTCTTGACCAACTCACCCATCCAACCCAATACATCCCGTACTCGCCCGAAATTATCAACACGGTGGACCTCGTCCGAGAGGCGGAGACGGTTTTACCCATAGTACTCCTTGGCAGCGATTTTTATTATGACCTCGAACCACTCCCTATTCAACGGCTACCGTCGGGGTATCACTTAGTCCAGACCTCCCTGGGCCCCCTGGTCGCGGGTAAGCCCTTTTTCTTCTCCCAAAACGGGAATCAGCCACAAGGCCAACTTTCTAACTTTTCGAACCAAGACCCGTTTCCATTACCGCCTTCGGACTTTTTTTCTCTGGAATCAATTGGCATCTCCGACCCCCCCGGCCTTCCTACCGATAACGACATTCTCGAAGAATTTAATTCCAACATTGTAATAGCAGGAGAACGGTATCAAGTCAAATTTCCATTCATAAATCCCCCCGACACCTTAGCCCTTCCAACAAATTTCGGGTTGTGTTGGGGCCGTCTTCGGTCGACTTTATCTTCCCTCACAAAATCCCCCTCCCTTCTCACCCAATACAACGATATAATCCAAACGCAACGGAAGTTGGGTATCATCGAAGAAGTCCGCAATTCTCAACAGTTTTCCCCGCCCTTACATTACCTCCCCCACCAGGCGGTCGTAAATGTGGAAAAGAAGAAGGTCCGGATTGTATACGACGGCTCCGCCCGGCTGGGCGCTGAAAAATCCCTCAATGATTGTCTTCACCCGGGGCCGGTAATCCTGCCCCAACTGGTAGGCCAACTCATTCGCTTTAGACTCCCAAAGTTTGTAATTGCTTGCGATATTGAAAAGGCTTTCTTACAAGTCTCTCTCCATCCAACCCACCGAGATTGTACCCGATTTCTTTGGCTTACTAACCCCGCCCTCCCCCTATCCCGAGACAATTTGTCCATTTTTCGATTCACCCGGGTGCCCTTTGGCTTAACCTGTTCACCTTTCTTATTGGGCGCAACTATCCTCCACCATTTTTCCTTGAACCCCTCCCCACTCGCGGACGAAATTGCCAAGAACATTTACGTTGACAATATCCTCTTATCCGCCGAAACCCCCGCGGAAGCCCAAGAAAAATGCGCGTCCGCCATTACTCTGTTCCGAAACGCGAATATGAACTTACGCGAGTTCATAGGTAATTCCAACGAAGCGCTTTCGCAATTGTCTCCCGAAAGACGACTAATTACCCCCGCATCAAAATTTCTCGGGGTTAATTGGGAAACCAACCCGGACCTGCTAACCCTTCATATTTCCCCTCCCGCGGACGCGTTCATACCCACCAAAAGATCAATTTTGGCGTTCATCGCTTCGCATTATGACCCGTTGGGCTTAATAGCACCCTTACTCTTGCCCCCAAAGTTGTTTTTTCAAACCCTGTGGTCGGAAAAGTTGCAATGGGACGAAACCCTCCCCTCACCTCTCGCGACTAAATGGCGTGGCCTGTTGCAGTCCTGGCCACCCGCAGCCACCATTACCATCCCTCGCTGCCCAAAAACCCCCATCCTTCCCGATCACCAATACCAATTGCACTGTTTTTCGGATGCTTCGGGCTCCGCCATGTGTGCTGCGGTTTACCTACGCATTTTCTCCCTTTCCTCTCAGACCGGTGAGGCGCACCTCATCTTCTCGAAGGTGAAGGTCAAACCCTCACACAAACCTAACTCTCCCCCCTTACTATTCCGAGGTTGGAACTGGTAGCGGCGTTGATGGGCTCCAGGGCCTTGCGATTCGTGCTGGCCGAATTGCCGGCGGAAAATTTAGACCCCATTGTCAACCTGTGGTCGGACTCCTCTGCAGTCTTAGCGTGGTTGAATTCCCCCTCCCCCATTCGGGAAATTTTTGTACGCAATCGGCTGTCGGAAATCAGCGCCCTTCCAAATTTGGTTGTTCGTCATTTACCCGGAGCGGACAATCCGTCGGACCTCGGGACCAGGGGAGTATCGTCCGCAGAAGCCTTACAATCTTCTCCCTCCTGGTGGTCCGGGCCCCACTGGTTACAGGAACAGCCGTCCAGTTGGCCAAACCCCCCGTCGGAAATTAAACCCTTTTTCTCAACCAATTCTAAGCCCATCCCCCCTCTTCCGCCGTCTCCCATCACTCTTTATTCATTTCACACCGATTTTTCAAAAATTGAACGAACAATTGACCCGTCCCGCTTTTCGCGCCTCCCCAAATTAATTCGAACCGCTGCCTACTTTCGTCGTTTTTGTCTCCGCATTAAGCCCCGTTCGAATTGTGCCTTCCCAACCTTACAACTGTCACCGACCGAACTCCGCGACGCACTGAAATTTCTGTTGACCCAGTAACAAGCCATTTGCCCCCCGACTCGGGCGGAAACGGAAACCCTCGGGGTATTTACCGACCCGGACGGTCTGTCCCGAAGTAAGGGCAGACTAGGACAGAGTGGGCTTCCCGTCGAAACACTTGAGCCGATAGTTTTGCCCCCTAAATCCCCGCTCACACATCTAATTATCCACGAGACCCACCTTTTAAATTGTCATGCGAGCCCGTTGCAAACCCTTTCAATTGTTAGACGTCAGTTTTGGATTCCCCAAGGCAGAAGGACGTGCGAACGGGTCATTCCCCGTCTTTGTTTACCATGCCGTAAGTTCAAAGTGCGCCCCTTTGACCTCCCCCCATTCCCGCAGCTTCCGGGCGACAGAGTCCGAATCGCACCCCCATTTTCGAGAATTGGCCTTGACTTTTGTGGTCCGGTCTATGTCAAACCCAAACCCCTTCCGTTCCCGCACGGAAAAGTTGTCGGTCATAAGTCTTGGATTGTCGTCTGGGTGTGTTTACCCACTCGCGGAATTTCCCTTGATTTGATCACCGATCTATCCGCGCCCACATTCGCCTTGGCCTTCAGACGCTTTGTCGCAAAATTCGGGAGGCCCCACTCGATTTATTGCGACAATGCGCCCACGTTCTTAGCGGTGGAGAAATTTCTACACCCCACCTCCCAAACGGCGTGGCACTTTCGGGTCCCCTATGCCCCATGGCGGGGGGGTCATTATGAACGAATGATGGCCCTGATTAAAAATCACTTACGTCGTACCCTTTCGACGGCAGCTCGCCCTAAATCCCTCCCCCGGGACCAGCTGACGACGGTCTTGCACGAAATAGAACATGTGATAAATATCCGCCCAATAACATTCGATTCGTCTAACCCCCTAAACCCCCGGCCCCTTCGCCCTATCGATTTTCTTCAGCCTTTACGAAATCATCAAACCCTTCCCCTGTCCGATCAGGAGCCTCCCTCTGACCCGGAGTTTTTTCCTCTCATTAGCACCCAAACCTCACTCCAGTTACTATGGGCGTCCCTGTCCTACGCAACCCAACATTTTTGGAAACGGTGGAGCTCCGAGTATCTGCCCTCACTTCGGGAGCGATATAAAAAATTGTATTCCTCAAACAGCCGCTGGCCCCGGCCGGGCGAATTAGTCCTCGTACACCACGAAGTCAACCCCCGATCTTTGTGGAATGCCGCGCTCATTTTAGCGGTACACTGTAATAAAACCGCCGTTCCCGATACGGCAACGGTAAAATTCCCCTCGGGGCACATTTCCCTACGATCAGTCCACCATCTTTACCCCCTGGAGACCGCGGAGGAAATAAATGGCCGCGGGTTACAGCCCCCACCGGCGGTCACGCCAGTCTCACCGCCGATTCCTACGGAAAACGTCCCCTCCCGCTCTTTCCCAGACCGAGCGTGGGCGCTTCGCCCCCCGTTAATCGACCCCCCTCCCGGCCCCACAACCGACGGCGGATCGTTTGCCGGAAAGAAATGGACTTGGGCCCTTCAGCCCCCAGCGGGTCCAGCCACTCAACATTCACATCCGGCCCCGGGAGGGCGCTGATCGCGAGTTCGCACACTCTGTTCAACCGCACACCCCCCGCCTTCAATTAACCACGGCGCTCCCACACCTTCCTTCCCATCCATTAAACTTTCCCACGCTAACCGTTCTTTCTTTCCCGGGCCCGATCACCCTCCCCCCTCGCCGGCGCACTCACCACGCCCCCCAAGCCCCGCTATAAAGGGGCGTTTGAAGGTACCGTCTTCATGTTCCAGCTTTCATTCGGCAATCAACCAACGAACAAATACCCCTCTATGGGAAGCATCCTTTCTCTGGATTTCTCCTTCCATCACACCCCCGCTCCCCCGCCTCCGGAATCCCGCTCTTCTTTCTTCTGGATCATTCCCTCACTGACCGCGCTGGCATTCTTTATTATCCTTTCCCTCCTGGCCTGGCTCGGCCGCCGGCACTTCCCCGGGCGCAGCCACCCTCCCGACCGCCCGTCCCACCCACTTTCTACCCGCCCGCGCCCCCCGGCCCGAAACGGCGCAATCCCCGCAGCCCTGCTCATTTTGCTCGCGACAATTGCGTTCAACCCCGTCGCGGTTTCCGCCAAGCCCCGGGCCAAATTTTCCCCCAAGGGCATCATCAAAGGGTCCCTACCGGTCCTCGCCTCTTCGGCTTTGTACTTGGGCCTGGACTCCCTCAGCGCGGAGTCCGACGGCCTGTCCGACACCCTCATGACCCTCATCATCGCCACCATATCGTGCCTGGCGGGAATCCTCCTGCTCCTCCTCCTTAAAATCCTGTTTACCCTCCGAACTCATTTCTTTCAGACTCCCCCTCCTGACCCCTCCCCTCTCACCCCGGCCGCGGAGGCGATCGAACTTGGCGACCTGCGCGCCGTCGTCCACGAACTGGTACAGCGCACCAACCCTCCCTGTCATTAAGACCGACCCGATGAGCTCAGTCCCCCGAAAAACCCCGAAACTCGCGCTTTCCGCTGTCGCACTCATCCGTAACCATTTACATTTCGACTCCCCGTCCCACCCCCCGCTGTATTCGGACTTTTCCGCCATGGACATCGATTCACCGCCGACCGGCACCGCGCCTGTGGCCCCCGTGTTGATGCTGTCCCTCGAATCGTCTCTCCCGCCGGACCCTAGCGGGGACGACCTGCCGGCCGCCTCGCCACCCCGCACTCCCGACACGGTGTACTCTTCCTTTCCCCCCAACTCGGCACCGGCGACTCCATCATCGACCGACCGAACCACTCCCGACTTCGTGGTGACCCTCGACGACACGCCAACCGCGACCCCCCCCCCCGACGCGGGATCGCCCGCGGGTGCGCCCACCATCCCCTACGGAGCCGGCCGGTCAGCAGAAAATCGAGGTGGTCACCGGGGTCACGGGTCCCGCCCCGCCTCCAATCGCCAAACCCTTTTCCCTGCACTCCCTCATCCGCTCCCGACGTGCCCGTCTCCTTGCGTCGGCTCCTCGGCTGTCCTCGCGCGTGCGCATCTGCTCGTCTGGACGTGTTCAACGCCTCTCGACGATTGGCCGGGGGACTGGATGGAAGAAGTGGGCAGTGCCGGTGCGCGGAACCCCGATCCCGCTCAACTCGATCAAATTCGATGCTCCCCCCCCCCCCCCCCAAAGTCAGGCGCCGCGCGGAGCGTCGCGAACGGCGAATTTGAATTCCAGCCCTCTCCCCACCCCCCTGACTCTTGTTGCCTAACGGAATAAAGAAAGACTTCGAATTCGCCTCGGATTGCCCAATTGCCTAGGGTTCGGGAAACCCACTTGGGAGTTCGAAACGCGACAATATCATTGATTTGGTTATAAAATGCATTTTGAAGGAAGGACTACTGCGACTTGGCCGCATCTTTCCGTTTGCCCTGCCGCTGTCTCCTCTTCGCTTGTTCGCCCGCCCACGCTCTGCACAATAACACGTTCCGGCAAGTGATCGCCGGAGGCGAAGCCGACCGATCGCACGATAAAGTGAACGAAATGGTCCTCCGGACTTTCTTTTCCGCTTATCAGGTCGCAAATTAGTGAATGCAGAAGTGATCGATCACTCACTCATACGGGCCAGAGGCAAAACGGAACAAATTATATATCATTCGACTCCTCTCGGTCTGCTATGTCAGAATCCGAAAAAAAAAATTTTGGGCAACCATTCCCTGAAGAGTTACAGACCCGGGACTGAAGTGTCTTTTGATTGGGGACTCAGTTGTCCACTGATTAAAAAACGGGGAAAATCATCCATATAGGCTTTCAAAATTACAAATTCGTCAACAGAAAATCAAAATTGAGAATTTAAACCCGTTTTTGAACCGGTTTAAAATTTTGAAAATTAAGGAAAAAATGACTTTTGTAAAAAAAGGATAAAATAAAATGAAAGGCCGCTGGCGGCCCGCCAACAGCGAGCATGCGGAGACGGAGCAAGTAGTGGGGCCAACGGAAAACAGAAAACGGAATTCCGCCCAAATTATCCCTTTTATCAGTGCATTGTTCAGTCCATCTGTCAATTTGTATCTATTCTGCACCAATTGTGGTTTTTTAAGATTCAAGAAATATTTCCCCATTCCTTCTGACTAATTTCCCTAAATATGTAATTGATTATCATTACTAGGGCGGCAAAAAATATGCACATAAAATCTTGAAATATGCGCATAAAATATGCAACAAAATGCATATAAAATGAAAAAATATGCATATAATATTTTTTCAAATTCAATATAAATTTCCCCAAATTTTTAGGGGTGCATTTTTGAAAATTTTTAAAAGTCCATCTTTAGGGGTATTTGAAAATTTAATAAAAAATTTTTATGGTTGCATAATTTGAAAATTTTAAAAAAGTCGATCTTTGGGGTATATTTTTCATTTTTATTGCATTTTTGTTAATGAATTTTTGAAACAGCAAAATATGGATAAATGCCAAAATATGCATATAAATCGCGAAATATGCAAATCTAGGAGCTTAAAACCAAGCTGAAAACACGTTTTTCGTCCGTTTCAGGCCGTTCCGAGTTCAGGAAAAAATATGCATGTGCATATTTTTTGCCGCCCTAATCATTACGTGTCACAGTTGTGACTATTCTGTCACCACATCCATCCACAGCAAACAAAGGAATATTAGAAAATCGATTTATTGATTTGTGAAAATTTGCTAGCAAATGAAAGCCAAAATATAATTTTGTTTATTTGCAAAATTGTTATTCGCTACAAATTTGTATTAAAGGTAAAAGTCAAGAATACTACCATCTGAGGGTTTGGCTAATTTTTTATATCATTCGACTCCTCTCGACGAGAGAAATGGAATGGTATCATTTTTAAGCTGCGGCACCAACTATGAGCTGAGATACAGCTTCTCAAAGTTTTAGGTACAAAAGTCGGATTAAATAATGAAAGGCCGCTGGCGGTTACGAGCGCCACTGGGGGGCGAGCGCGCGGGGACCCGCGGAGCGGGCGCGCGTGAGACCCCCCGCCGCGTCACGCGCGGACATCTTCCGGACCCCGGAGTCTCGCCTCACCTACTGGCCGCCGTAGTCGAGTGTGCGGTACTTTGGCTGCTATTTTCCACCTTACTGTCTAACTTTTCCCCTATCCGGCTTTGATGTTTACAAAAGTCATTTTTTTCCTTAATTTTCAAAATTTTAAACCGGTTCAAAAACGGGTTTAAATTCTCAATTTTGATTTTCTGTTGACGAATTTGTAATTTTGAAAGCCTATATGGATGATTTTCCCCGTTTTTTAATCAGTGGACAACTAAGTCCCCAGTCAAAAGACACTTCAGTCCCGGGTCTGTAACTCTTCAGGGAATGGTTGCCCAAAATTTTTTTTTTCGGATTCTTATATTACAGACCGAGCGGAGTCGATTGATATATATTTCGTTCGATTTTGAGTCTGGCCCGTATAATCCATATTTTCCGAAAAATGATGTGAATTGCACAACTTTGAACAAATTCATTTTCATTAATCAATTTACTGTAGGGTATATATACTATTCTGGAAACCGATTCAAAATCGTTTTTATCGAGAGTAACAAAATCGGTTAAAAAATGAATTTAATGGCAGAATATGCGTCAGAGAACAATTCTATATCATATTGTTATTTAATATTTGCTTTATGACCAAAATCTTCAAAATTTATTCTCCGCAAATCCGTTGGCGATGTTGTGAGTTATACGCAAATTGAGAGTTTGTTTACATCGCATGCCGTAATATTTAGCCCATCCCAATTCGATGCGTTCCCTTTGACCGGGGAAAAAGAAACCATCATCGTTGAGCATCTGATACAAAACTAGTATTTTACAAAAATCTGATTTTGAAATGAATTTCACCTGAATTAATGGTCGGACATATACGCTGACCGGAGCCTTTGGCGTAACAATATGAATCCTTTCAACAAGAAAACAATTTTTAGATAATTTATGCATAATTGAGTACCGCATTAATTGCGCATTCTTGGCTCTTTTTTGCACGGGCATGGCATCCAAATTGCCAAGTCGTTATCCATCAGAGGCGCCGCATCGGTTTTTAGCGGTCCCGACATTTGACGATGTCTAAGTACTTTGCCAAGCTCAGCTATCATAAAGCGATGTCCCCGTGGGCACTCATAATCGAACCCAATGAAAAGCTAAATTAAGAGGAGAATGATTTTAGCAACCTCTCAGGCGTAATGCTTGATTCCAATTGGCGTATTTATTACCTCTAGTATTCGGACATAGTTTGGCCCAAACACGACTATATTTTTCCTTCAACACAGGCGAATATTTTAGCAACCTCTCAGGCGTAATGCCGGATTCCAATTGGCGTATTTATTACCTCTAGTATTCGGACATAGTTTGGCCCAAACACGACTATATTTTTCCTTCACCACAGGCGAATATTTTAGCAACCTCTCAGGCGTAATGCCGGATTCCAATTGGCGTATTTATTACCTCTAGTATTCGGACATAGTTTGGCCCAAACACGACTATCTTTTTCCTTCAACACAGGCGACTATTTTAGCAACCTCTCAGGCGTAATGCCTGATTCCAATTGGCGTAGTTATTACCTCTAGTATTCGGACATAGTTTGGCACAAACACGACTATCTTTTTCCCTCAACACAGGCGACTATTTTGGCATCCTCTCAGGCGTAATGCCTGATTGGAATTGGCGAATTTATTACCTCTCTTATTCGGACATCGTTTGGCACAAACACGACTATCTTTTTCCCTCAACACAGGCGACTATTTTGGCATCCTCTCAGGCGTAATGCCTGATTCCAATTGGCGTATTTATTACCTCTAGTATTCGGACATAGTTTGGCCCAAACACGACTATCTTTTTCCTTCAACACAGGCGACTATTTTAGCAACCTCTCAGGCGTAATGCCTGATTCCAATTGGCGTATTTATTACCTCTAGTATTCGGACATAGTTTGGCCCAAACACGACTATCTTTTTCCTTCAACACAGGCGACTATTTTAGCAACCTCTCAGGCGTAATGCCTGATTCCAATTGGCGTATTTATTACCTCTAGTATTCGGACATAGTTTGGCCCAAACACGACTATATTTTTCCTTCAACACAGGCGAATATTTTAGCAACCTCTCAGGCGTAATGCCTGATTCCAATTGGCGTATTTATTACCTCTAGTATTCGGACATAGTTTGGCCCAAACACGACTATCTTTTTCCTTCAACACAGGCGACTATTTTAGCAACCTCTCAGGCGTAATGCCTGATTCCAATTGGCGTATTTATTACCTCTAGTATTCGGACATAGTTTGGCCCAAACACGACTATCTTTTTCCTTCAACACAGGCGACTATTTTAGCAACCTCTCAGGCGTAATGCCTGATTCCAATTGGCGTATTTATTACCTCTAGTATTCGGACATAGTTTGGCCCAAACACGACTATATTTTTCCTTCAACACAGGCGAATATTTTAGCAACCTCTCAGGCGTAATGCCGGATTCCAATTGGCGTATTTATTACCTCTAGTATTCGGACATAGTTTGGCCCAAACACGACTATATTTTTCCTTCAACACAGGCGAATATTTTAGCAACCTCTCAGGCGTAATGCCTGATTCCAATTGGCGTATTTATTACCTCTAGTATTCGGACATAGTTTGGCCCAAACACGACTATATTTTTCCTTCAACACAGGCGACTATTTTAGCAACCTCTCAGGCGTAATGCCTGATTCCAATTGGCGTATTTATTACCTCTAGTATTCGGACATAGTTTGGCCCAAACACGACTATCTTTTTCCTTCAACACAGGCGACTATTTTAGCAACCTCTCAGGCGTAATGCCTGATTCCAATTGGCGTATTTATTACCTCTAGTATTCGGACATAGTTTGGCCCAAACACGACTATATTTTTCCTTCAACACAGGCGACTATTTTAGCAACCTCTCAGGCGTAATGCCGGATTCCAATTGGCGTATTTATTACCTCTAGTATTCGGACATAGTTTGGCCCAAACACGACTATCTTTTTCCTTCAACACAGGCGACTATTTTAGCAACCTCTCAGGCGTAATGCCTGATTCCAATTGGCGTATTTATTACCTCTAGTATTCGGACATAGTTTGGCCCAAACACGACTATCTTTTTCCTTCAACACAGGCGACTATTTTAGCAACCTCTCAGGCGTAATGCCATGATTCCAATTGGCGTATTTATTACCTCTAGTATTCGGACATAGTTTGGCCCAAACACGACTATATTTTTCCTTCAACACAGGCGAATATTTTAGCAACCTCTCAGGCGTAATGCCGGATTCCAATTGGCGTATTTATTACCTCTAGTATTCGGACATAGTTTGGCCCAAACACGACTATCTTTTTCCTTCAACACAGGCGACTATTTTAGCAACCTCTCAGGCGTAATGCCTGATTCCAATTGGCGTATTTATTACCTCTAGTATTCGGACATAGTTTGGCCCTAAACACGACTATCTTTTTCCTTCAACACAGGCGACTATTTTAGCAACCTCTCAGGCGTAATGCCTGATTCCAATTGGCGTATTTATTACCTCTAGTATTCGGACATAGTTTGGCCCTAACACGACTATCTTTTTCCTTCAACACAGGCGACTATTTTAGCAACCTCTCAGGCGTAATGCCTGATTCCAATTGGCGTATTTATTACCTCTAGTATTCGGACATAGTTTGGCCCAAACACGACTATCTTTTTCCTTCAACACAGGCGACTATTTTAGCAACCTCTCAGGCGTAATGCCTGATTCCAATTGGCGTATTTATTACCTCTAGTATTCGGACATAGTTTGGCCCAAACACGACTATATTTTTCCTTCAACACAGGCGAATATTTTAGCAACCTCTCAGGCGTAATGCCGGATTCCAATTGGCGTATTTATTACCTCTAGTATTCGGACATAGTTTGGCCCAAACACGACTATCTTTTTCCTTCAACACAGGCGACTATTTTAGCAACCTCTCAGGCGTAATGCCTGATTCCAATTGGCGTATTTATTACCTCTAGTATTCGGACATAGTTTGGCCCAAACACGACTATCTTTTTCCTTCAACACAGGCGACTATTTTAGCAACCTCTCAGGCGTAATGCCTGATTCCAATTGGCGTATTTATTACCTCTAGTATTCGGACATAGTTTGGCCCAAACACGACTATCTTTTTCCTTCAACACAGGCGACTATTTTAGCAACCTCTCAGGCGTAATGCCTGATTCCAATTGGCGTATTTATTACCTCTAGTATTCGGACATAGTTTGGCCCAAACACGACTATCTTTTTCCTTCAACACAGGCGACTATTTTAGCAACCTCTCAGGCGTAATGCCTGATTCCAATTGGCGTATTTATTACCTCTAGTATTCGGACATAGTTTGGCCCAAACACGACTATATTTTTCCTTCAACACAGGCGAATATTTTAGCAACCTCTCAGGCGTAATGCCGGATTCCAATTGGCGTATTTATTACCTCTAGTATTCGGACATAGTTTGGCCCAAACACGACTATCTTTTTCCTTCAACACAGGCGACTATTTTAGCAACCTCTCAGGCGTAATGCCATGATTCCAATTGGCGTATTTATTACCTCTAGTATTCGGACATAGTTTGGCCCAAACACGACTATCTTTTTCCTTCAACACAGGCGACTATTTTAGCAACCTCTCAGGCGTAATGCCATGATTCCAATTGGCGTATTTATTACCTCTAGTATTCGGACATAGTTTGGCCCAAACACGACTATCTTTTTCCTTCAACACAGGCGACTATTTTAGCAACCTCTCAGGCGTAATGCCTGATTCCAATTGGCGTATTTATTACCTCTAGTATTCGGACATAGTTTGGCGCAAACACGACTATATTTTTCCTTCAACACAGGCGAATATTTTAGCAATCCTCTCAGGCGTAATGCCGGATTACCAATTAGGCGTATTTATTACCTCTAGTATTCGGACATAGTTTGGCACAAACACGACTATTTTCCTTCAACACAGGCGAATATTTTAGCAACCTCTCAGGCGTAATGCCGGATTCCAATTGGCGTATTTATTACCTCTAGTATTCGGACATAGTTTGGCCCAAACACGACTATCTTTTTCCTTCAACACAGGCGACTATTTTAGCAACCTCTCAGGCGTAATGCCTGATTCCAATTGGCGTATTTATTACCTCTAGTATTCGGACATAGTTTGGCCCAAACACGACTATATTTTTCCTTCAACACAGGCGAATATTTTAGCAACCTCTCAGGCGTAATGCCGGATTCCAATTGGCGTATTTATTACCTCTAGTATTCGGACATAGTTTGGCACAAACACGACTATATTTTTCCTTCAACACAGGCGAATATTTTAGCAACCTCTCAGGCGTAATGCCTGATTCCAATTGGCGTATTTATTACCTCTAGTATTCGGACATAGTTTGGCACAAACACGACTATTTTCCTTCAACACAGGCGAATATTTTAGCAACCTCTCAGGCGTAATGCCGGATTCCAATTGGCGTATTTATTACCTCTAGTATTCGGACATAGTTTGGCCCAAACACGACTATCTTTTTCCTTCAACACAGGCGACTATTTTAGCAACCTCTCAGGCGTAATGCCTGATTCCAATTGGCGTATTTATTACCTCTAGTATTCGGACATAGTTTGGCCCTAACACGACTATCTTTTTCCTTCAACACAGGCGACTATTTTAGCAACCTCTCAGGCGTAATGCCTGATTCCAATTGGCGTATTTATTACCTCTAGTATTCGGACATAGTTTGGCCCTAACACGACTATCTTTTTCCTTCAACACAGGCGACTATTTTAGCAACCTCTCAGGCGTAATGCCTGATTCCAATTGGCGTATTTATTACCTCTAGTATTCGGACATAGTTTGGCCCAAACACGACTATCTTTTTCCTTCAACACAGGCGACTATTTTAGCAACCTCTCAGGCGTAATGCCTGATTCCAATTGGCGTATTTATTACCTCTAGTATTCGGACATAGTTTGGCCCAAACACGACTATATTTTTCCTTCAACACACGGCGAATATTTTAGCAACCTCTCAGGCGTAATGCCGGATTCCAATTGGCGTATTTATTACCTCTAGTATTCGGACATAGTTTGGCCCAAACACGACTATCTTTTTCCTTCAACACAGGCGACTATTTTAGCAACCTCTCAGGCGTAATGCCATATTCCAATTGGCGTATTTATTACCTCTAGTATTCGGACATAGTTTGGCCCAAACACGACTATCTTTTTCCTTCAACACAGGCGACTATTTTAGCAACCTCTCAGGCGTAATGCCTGCATTCCAATTGGCGTATTTATTACCTCTAGTATTCGGACATAGTTTGGCCCAAACACGACTATCTTTTTCCTTCAACACAGGCGACTATTTTAGCAACCTCTCAGGCGTAATGCCTGATTCCAATTGGCGTATTTATTACCTCTAGTAATTCGGACATAGTTTGGCGCAAACACGACTATATTTTTCCTTCAACACAGGCGAATATTTTAGCAATCTCTCAGGCGTAATGCCGGATTACCAATTAGCGTATTTATTACCTCTAGTATTCGGACATAGTTTGGCCCAAACACGACTATATTTTTCCTTCAACACAGGCGAATATTTTAGCAACCTCTCAGGCGTAATGCCGGATTCCAATTGGCGTATTTATTACCTCTAGTATTCGGACATAGTTTGGCCCAAACACGACTATCTTTTTCCTTCAACACAGGCGACTATTTTAGCAACCTCTCAGGCGTAATGCCTGATTCCAATTGGCGTATTTATTACCTCTAGTATTCGGACATAGTTTGGCGCAAACACGACTATATTTTTCCTTCAACACAGGCGAATATTTTAGCAACCTCTCAGGCGTAATGCTGATTCCAATTGGCGTATTTATTACCTCTAGTATTCGGACATAGTTTGGCCCAAACACGACTATTTTCCTTCAACACAGGCGAATATTTTAGCAACCTCTCAGGCGTAATGCCGGATTCCAATTGGCGTATTTATTACCTCTAGTATTCGGACATAGTTTGGCACAAACACGACTATTTTCCTTCAACACAGGCGAATATTTTAGCAACCTCTCAGGCGTAATGCCGGATTCCAATTGGCGTATTTATTACCTCTAGTATTCGGACATAGTTTGGCCCAAACACGACTATCTTTTTCCTTCAACACAGGCGACTATTTTAGCAACCTCTCAGGCGTAATGCCTGATTCCAATTGGCGTATTTATTACCTCTAGTATTCGGACATAGTTTGGCCCAAACACGACTATCTTTTTCCTTCAACACAGGCGAATATTTTAGCAACCTCTCAGGCGTAATGCCGGATTCCAATTGGCGTATTTATTACCTCTAGTATTCGGACATAGTTTGGCCCAAACACGACTATCTTTTTCCTTCAACACAGGCGACTATTTTAGCAACCTCTCAGGCGTAATGCCGGATTCCAATTGGCGTATTTATTACCTCTAGTATTCGGACATAGTTTGGCCCAAACACGACTATCTTTTTCCTTCAACCCAGGCGACTATTTTAGCAACCTCTCAGGCGTAATGCCGGATTCCAATTGGCGTATTTATTACCTCTAGTATTCGGACATAGTTTGGCCAAAACACGACTATATTTTTCCTTCAACCCAGGCGACTATTTTAGCAACCTCTCAGGCGTAATGCCGGATTCCAATTGGCGTATTTATTACCTCTAGTATTCGGACATAGTTTGGCCCAAACACGACTATATTTTTCCTTCAACACAGGCGAATATTTTAGCAACCTCTCAGGCGTAATGCCTGATTCCAATTGGCGTATTTATTACCTCTAGTATTCGGTACATAGTTTGGCACAAACAGGACTATATTTTTCCTTCAACACAGGCGAATATTTTAGCAACCTCTCAGGCGTAATGCCTAATTCCAATTGGCGTAGTTATTACCTCTAGTATTCGGACATAGTTTGGCCCAAACACGACTATCTTTTTCCTTCAACACAGGCGAATATTTTAGCAACCTCTCAGGCGTAATGCCTGATTCCAATTGGCGTATTTATTACCTCTAGTATTCGGAACATAGTTTGGCACAAACACGACTATATTTTTCCTTCAACACAGGCGAATATTTTAGCAACCTCTCAGGCGTAATGCCGGATTCCAATTGGCGTATTTATTACCTCTAAGAAGTATGGGGCCCAGAATCTGGCCCCAAATATTGCCCCACGAACCTGAGTCCTTTTCGCCACCCCCCCCCCCCCCCGACAATTTCCCAAAATTTTGATTCCGCCTACCAGACACCCATCGCCTCCCTCCCGCCCCCTCCTCTCGCAACCTTCGCCTCCCTTCTGCCCCCTCCTCTCGCACCCCTCCCAACCCCTAAAAAGACCGTGCACTTTTCCTACCTGCGTCCCACCCTTCCCTCCCGCCCGCGCAACTCTGCCGCTTCCACTCTCTAAAAATTTGTCTGCGGATTTCAATTTAACCCAAGCAGTTGCTCACTCTTTAACCGATTTCACACCTGAGAATATTTCGGAACTTTTCCTCATTTTTGCTTAAGCTGATTTTTCTTGATATTTCAGAGCTAATCCTGATTTTTTTGGGGGTTTCAGCTGTTCACCCGGCTCGCACCCTCTATCCCACACCTTCACTCTTCTCTTCCAACTCCTTTCTCTCCTTTCAAAGCACATTTAAAGGTATTAGCGACAGACGCTACCCAACCCCTCCCCTCCCCTCCCCCCCCCCCCCCCCCCCCCTCCCGTGAAGGACGTCTGATTTTATCGCCCTTCAATTTGCTATTAATAGTTTTCAATTGAATTTTTGCCTTTTCATTTCTGCAAAACTCTGCC